>CAJDYZ010012714.1:59333-85422 GCA_903986555.1 Heterotrigona itama
GCGAAACCTAGTTAGTAATATACTCTTCAAATAACCAAATCTTAGTACAACGTAGAAAAAGATCGAATAATATAAAAGAGGAGAACGAAGGAAAGAACGAATGATATACAGGTTGATGTACGCATGGCTGACCTTTTTCATACTTGTACTACTAGCATACGATAATGCGTTCTCTGTGCACGCACCATATATGTACATATATACGTATATATTTGTACATACATCGTATACTATGTACAGTATGTATACAAATAGACGTATATATGTATATGTATATATAAATATTTGTATATTTTAAACACGTATCATTGTGTACCTTGGAAAAATGGGAACATTGTCGAGAGACGGGGGAGGGACGCATCGGAGCTACGTCGAGCAATTGTAAACCGGAAGTGACGGTGCCTTGATGCAGGGTCTCAGATTCTCTTATAAGTTCGATCCGAGTTGAAGGATCGACGAAATTTTTTTCTTGAAAAAATTTGCGTCGTTTTATTGCGAATCTTCGTTTTATAATTGTAGAGATAGACGTAGTTTTTTTTCTTTTTTTTTTTGGAACAGATTAACTGACCACGATTTACGGTGTGTAATATGCACCTGCACAGTATATAATATATGCACGATATACGACATTTTATTCTGAAGGAGGAAAAGTAAAATTCGAAATAGAAAAATTATGTGAAATATATCACAATAAGCATTGAGAAGTGAAGAGAAGATCGCTCGTACTCGACTTACGCGCAAGTATCAGTCTTAAAACGATGCCCGAGTAAAGAACATTCTTTTGTTTGCATTTGTTTGTGATGTACAGCATCACGTTTAATTTTAGGATTTATGCTCTTTTAAAAATCTTCATTTTATCAGTAGTATATTACAGATTTGATTGTACGCATAAGATATTGCATATATTGCTTTGTGATTTCTTTTTTTTTTTTTATTTTTGTTTTCGATTCGGGATCTATAGATGTTTAGATAATTTTTTCTGAAGAATCTTTTTGTTTTGTTTTGAAGGTCCCTACATGCTACTTTGATAATATGTACTTTGCACTTATATAGATTAACTTGTCCAACTTCGTATATTAATTTTTTGAGATTCTTAATTCGTTTTATCATTATATTAGTTTTTCGATATTCTTTTCGAATTTGCATATCGATACTTTTTTATTTACTCTATTTGCACAACAGTCTTCATTATTTTCTCATGCAACAATTCCATGTCCGATTGTTATATAAAAACGTCGACAAGCAATGGATGAATCCTAGAAAAGGCAAATGATAGAAATAGTTGGAATGACTTAACGATCTTACAAATCGTAAAAGAAAAAAAGAAAAAGAAAAACGGAACGTCGACGAAGTAATCATACTTCCGATGAAACAGAACTCGTTGGAGATCTGTGACCCTAGGTGCGAGCCTGTTCCTAAAACGCGTCTCGTTCCAATCGAACAACCCCGTTATTCCGCCCCTGTTTTAGCTTCGTAAGAATACGACGAGCTTGCGACACTCTTTTCCTTCTTTAACACCACCGAACGAAAAAAAGAAGAAAAAATCTTGTAATTAGCGTCACAGCAATTCCTTAGTTTCTTTTCCGTTTTTTAATGATAGTTAAACAATTTTTTTTTTTTTTCATTTCTTGTTTTCTCCCGTTCGATGCGAGTACAGAGTGTGTTCGACTTTTATTCAATGTCATGTGATCACGCATCATCTCAGCGAACCTGATCTCGACCTACGTTCCGCGATTACCGATAGACATTTCGAACTTGCGCCGAGAAGAAATTCAGAGACTCAGCTTTCCTCCGTGATGAGAATTCACTGCCAGATTTAATAAATACTGCACGCGTTCGGCGATTAACTCGCATCGATTGCATATACGTACATAGTACTGTTGTTTTCTACACTTTATACATTTCGTCAGTTGTTTTCCCGGTCTTTTCGTTCGAAGTATAGCAACGCAATAGACATACCACTGATATACCTCAGGCACTGCATACACTGCTCGAAACAGCATGTGTAGCTTTTTTTTTTTTTTTTTTTTTTGTTTTTAAATCTCACTCACGGCGAAAGAGTGTGCAGAAGAGAATGGGGAAAAAAAAAGAAGAGAGGCATGAAAAAGAAAACAAGACGGATGCAACAAACCACACTTTCTGCGTTACTTTTTAAACCTAGCACGTAAAAACATGATTTTTAATCGGTAGGTGCGCGATCGGTCGTACCGGGCGAAGATGAACGCCTCGGTACGACGAACTTTGTACATATCCCACTGTGCGCGGTGCGACGCACGGTCAATTGAAAAATAAAGTATTAATATTTTATACAGTCGTAAAACAGTCTTATTTACTTCTTATTTATTTAATAATAAAAAAAAAGAACAATATCCTTCGAATACTTTATTAAGTATTCATATAAATGAATATATTTTATAAATATCTATTGACCAATTCAAGTTCAATTCCATCATTCGATCATAGGGGCGCTGGTGTCGTGTAGTTTAAAATGGTTATGTTACCTAATAAAATAATTAAATGGAAACATAGATGTTTCTAAGAGTATCGCGATTTAAAAAGAAAGAGAAAGTTAATAAATACTATATTACTAAGAATTCCATGGATTACGAAGCATGCGGGTTAAATAGACCTTGTAGATCGTTGAACAATTACTTATTTTCACTCGTCGTCGTTCTGAATTGATTGCGGAATGCATTCTATGCAAGTGATTCAGAATCGTAATAAAGTAAATTCTATTAATATTATGTTTACGTATAAACAAAGATGTCAAACGATATTGTTAGTACTTAACTTACGCGATAATTACTTTCGTCGACGAAGTTATTGGGTTGTTAAATTTATATACCTCTGGCTAGAAATCTTATTGGTGGAGTAGCATCATACCATTTTATTTACAAAACGAGCCTCCTAACTGCGTCAGTGTCGCTCTTTTCTATAAGTAGAATCAGATGTCTGTTTAGTTGTTCGAAACTGTTCAGTGAATGAGCTCACGACGATATAACCTCAAATAATGGCTGAAAGAAAATGGTAGTATTGATTAAGAAGATAATAGTATTGATTAATAAAAACTATTATAAACTTGAAAACGATTAGAAACTTTATAAACTTGAAAACGAATGGAGTTCTCAGTGAATCAATAAGTTAGTGCGATAAGGTTTCATTGTTCTCATTACCTTTGTCATTTGTAAAACGAAACAAATTAAGAATGACACGAAACGCTATAAAATATTATCAAAGTATCAAATATTATCAACGATTTATTGTCTTATCAAGGTAAACTGTAAAATATTACGTCACACCCTTTCGTTTGTTGTTATTGCGAAAAATCATCTTTAGTTTTTTGCTATTTTGTATTTATATAACATGACATTTATGTTTGTGCTTAATATGTAAATGCACGTAATGTATAAATGTACTGTTAGGCTTACATCCAAATTACTAATAGTAGCGCTTGTCGAAAATTCGATGTCAAATTACCAAATCGTTTTGCATCATGCCTTTCAATGTGTACTCGCAATGTTAATTAGTTTCATTGATTTTACTTATTTATTGCAAGGAAACAATTTTTGGAGATTCTTTATATTAAATTAATTTGTCAACAGTTTGCAATATATAATTGTAATATTTTGCTTCCGATGAAAGTGTATCATTATATTGTAGTAAAATACGTGTAAATGTTTGATATTTTGTATTTGTAGACAATTCACAGATAGTGCTACAGGTAAAGGATACAGTGGAAGCGTTAACAAAAATAAATTATTAAAACGTCTGAACGGTTTATGGAAAACAAAAATGACTATGCAGAGTCATTCAAAATTTTTACTGCAATTAAAGGATCACTTAAACAAAGCTGGTTATGATAAAAATCTGCAAGTCATATTTTCTAAACACTGGCCAGATTTCTTGCAAAGGATGACGTACTCACAAATGAATGTTTTGAAAAAGTTATCGACGCTCGAATTTTCAAAGAATGAAAATAACAATAAAACGGCAGATATAGAAAAATGTGATAGTAGTAAAGTAAAAAGAAAGAATATAATAGGGGGACATAAGGGAGAAGGAATAACAACTACCGATAGTATTCAATGTAAAAAGGTAACTGATATATTTTAAATAATGTGTAATAAATCTTATAAAAAAATTTAATTTTTACATAATTTATGTTCAACAATTTATGTAGCCAGTTGATGAAGATAAAGCAAGTGAAACTACAGTTCAAGTCAAAGCAGCATCGCAAAGTATTTCTGACTTTTTTGGTGGACTGATATTTAATTCTGTACAAAGTAAAACAGCCAGATTAGTTGTATCACCAAAATGGAAAATAAATATTCATGAAAGTATTTCAAAACATAGTATTACATCTAGAACACGCCATGTGTTGAACGCTATAGTAACAGCTGAATCAACTGCTTCACGTTGGAGAAGGATTGAAGATTTATTAATACACATTGATCAATATCCAGAAGCCAGGCATTATGCAATTAAGGAGGGAGCAATAAGAATATTGCTTAGAACTAGACAAAAAGTTAGAGATGAACAAACCAAAGGTATACAATGATTTAAAGATAGTGAATAAAAGAGAATGTTTTTAATATTTTGAATGTTCTTAACTTCATTTCAGCATCTATTAGAGAAGCTTTAGCAATATTGGGTTATGTTGAACCCCTGCCTGGCAAAGGTATTAGAATTCTTTCTATTGATGGTGGGGGTATGCGTGGAGTATTAGTTATAGAAATGTTAAAAAAGCTTGAGCAATTGACAGGCAAGAAAACTCATGAAATGTTTGATTACATATGTGGTGTGAGTACAGGGGCTATTCTTGCTGCTGCTTTAGGTATACATAATACATTCTTAAAATATTCAAAGATCTAACAGTTTTATTGAGAATTACGTTGTTTGTAGGTGGACATAAACGAAAATCATTATTCGAAATATCCGAATTATACAAGGAATTAAGTACTAAAGTGTTTACTCAAAGTGCAATAAAAGGTACAAGTAATTTGGTATGGAGCCATGGATATTATGATACAGCACTCTGGGAAAAATTACTGCAAGAAAATTTAGGAGAAAAAATTCTTATAAAAACAGTTCGTGATCCTGCTGCTCCAAAAGTATTTGTTATTTCTTACTAATAAACAAAATATTACTTTTAAGTATCGTTATATTGTATATATAGTAATTTTTTAGTTTTCAGCTATATCTGCTATTGTAAATAAGGAACGTGTAATGGCCTATGTATTTAGAAATTATACTTTACCTCATAGGATTGAAAGTTTGTACATAGGATCTCACAAGCATAAATTGTGGGAAGCCATTAGAGCATCCGCAGCAGCACCTAGTTATTTTGAAGAATTTAAATGCGGTGGATATCTGCATCAAGATGGAGGTATAGATTAATATATTTCATAAAAATCGAATATTTCGGCACCATAAGAAACAGGACTTAAATGCTTAAATGTTTTATGTAGGTATACTGGTAAATAATCCATGTGCAGTTGCATTACACGAAGCCAAACAATTATGGCCAAATAGTCCAATTCAGTGTGTGGTTTCATTTGGAACTGGGCGAACGCCGCATCAAATGAATGACACTAGCAGTAAAATGGCAGAAATAGCGACTTCAAGTTGGAAGGATAAGTTTTATAAAATTCTAGATAGCGCAACTGATACAGAAGGTATTAATTTATAAAATTACTTCTAAAATATTGTTTCATCATATTATGTGGAATATATACTTAAATGTCAATAATGATATACTATGCAGCTGTACATACTACGTTAAACGATCTTCTACCTGAATACGTTTACTTTCGCTTTAATCCATATTTAACGGAGATGTTGTCAATGGTAGAAATACGTCCTGAGAAGATCAATCAGCTAGAACAAGATGCAAAAATGTATATACGTAGAAATGAAGAAAAATTTCAAAGAGCTGCTGAAGTTTTGTTAGAGAAAAGAAAAATACAACAAAAAATAATAGATTGGATTGCGCTACAAAGAAAAATTTCGGGTCTATGAATCGTATCTTACAATTCAACAGGCATTCCATAACTTGTATACATACATATATTATGAGAACATGTTTGTCACAAACCTGATATGTAATACTGAGTTTAAATTATATTTAGTCTTTAGTGTGATAGAATAAACACATTATGTTTATTTATACTTGTTTATATAAATATTATATTATAAATAATTTTCTGTGAAAGGCAATATTTTATATAGAAGATGTACTGTTTGTAATTTCTGTGACATACACACGCTTAAATGAATATTAAATAATAAAGCATGAAAAAGTTATTTATGATACATATTTTAGTAAGATTATTTATTATTCTATTTAACTTAATATTACACAAATACTAATGACTTTTTTAATTATCTTTTATAAATGAATACAAAATAGCAATACAGTATTTTGGCATCTGTGTGCATGTCTAGAGACAAAGCATCAAATGATTGTTATTTATATAAATAATAGGTCTATAAATAACACTGATTCCTACCTCAGGTATAATTATCATTAAATCACTAGTCTTAATGCTAGTCTGTGTGTATATCACATAATTTGTGAATATACTAGTATGAAAATATATTTATAAAAAGTGATTATATGTATAAATCTTAGAATATTATATTTATATGTTGCGTATTCCAAAAAACATTATAAAATTTTAACATTGTTTTAACTTTTTCACGGATCAAATTTTCAATTTGATTTAACCATTGTTAAAAAAATGTTATATGTTATAAAAATGTGAAAAATATAATAAACATATAATATATATTATTACGTTTCTCATTTTCTATTTTTAAAGATCATATTTCAAATTTTGAATTAAACTTCAAAAAATGGAGGCGTAGAAAACAAAAGTGTATTTGGCGCTACTATCGTTCTCATATACTATTTCTCTTTAACTTAGACTTCCTCTTCCGACTTTGAGTAAGAGTCACGTAGGTTTGTAATAAATTTAGTATATCCAAATAATCTTCTACTTAATTGATATTATTATATTAGTATATTATTTTATACGAGTGTATAAAAATAATTTGTATTAATTTCTCATTATCTTTTTTTTCTCAATTCAATTCTCGATATAATCTGATCTTAAGAGAAATTTATAACCTCAAATATTGTTTATGACATGTTATCTTGTAATTAACGAAGATTATTATTCTTTCAGATTAGCAGAGAAAAATGGCAAAGTCCAAGAATCATACCAATCATAATCAAAGTGAGTGTAAATAATTATATAACACGAAGTGAAATTCATTAATTTTAAAATGTAAAGTATAAATCATATAGTGCTTGATATTTTTTGATTTCTAGATCGTAAAGCTCATCGCAATGGCATCAAAAAACCAAAACGTTACAGGCATGAATCTACGCTTGGTGTAAGTTTTAAATTTTTAAAGTAATAATTTTACCCTTTCTAATCATAAGTAGAATTTTAAATTATATTATTAAAATATTTTCTTTTATGTTTTTGTTATTAAGAAGTTCTTTTTATTTTATCAATAACATTGTTTTAAATAGTAAATGACTTTAAGATTTTTGACATCTTTTTCCAGATGGATCTAAAATTCTTAAGGAACCAACGTTTTGCGAAGAAACACAATTTGAAACCGAAAGAACAATTAAAGAGGGCAGAGAAACGTAAGGCCCTTCGTGAAGCTAAAAAATAGTTCTCTCATATATAAATGATTTTATTATAATAAAAATTCCAAAAAAAAATTTAATTTGATAATTTTTTTTATTTTATGGTTCCTTTGATATAATTTGCAATTAACATACGTACTCAATTCTCTTTCTATATAGCTGAAATACTATATCCTTTTGTAAATGTTCGTTCCAAACTTCTTTTTGGTATCCTTTTCTTGGATTAGCATTTTGATTTTGTTTATTTTCATTAACTTAATCAATTTTTTCTGTAAATATCTTAGTTTCTCATTTTGTATTAAAAGTTAGAAGTATCTACATTTAATAGAAAAAAAGTTTATGTTAATACGGATATGTGCATTTATAATAACATTAATGTATGCATTCTCATGTATATGCAAAGAAAAATATCTGAATACATAGAAACGACTATAATTCAATTCCCAAATACTTAAATATGCCTAATATTTTTAATCTTAATGATTAATGAAAATAAGCAATTATCTATATAGTAACAAATTTGATATTGTTGAATGAAGAAAACTATATGGTCTTTTGATATTTAAATTTTATATATTTAAATGATTATAGTGCGAATTCAATATGGCGACTGATCAGTTTACCGGCGATTCTGAAATAAGCCATAAAAATTCATTCAGACCACAAATAATTTTATTATTTAGTGGTAAGAGAAAGTCTGGAAAGGATTATATTACAAATGCTTTGCACGAAAGGTGATCAGTTTTCAATGATAATAAAATAACTAAGAATGATGTAATCTAAGATCATATGTTAATGATAGTTTTTTCAATGTAGGATTGGATCTGATAGGAGTGTCATTATAAGATTATCCGGACCAATTAAATTTCATTGGGCTAAGACCCGTGGTTTGAACGTTGATGAGCTTTTAGGAGATGGCAAATACAAAGAGAATTATCGCCTTGAAATGGCAAAATGGGGAGAGAACATTAGGAATGAAGATTATGGTTATTTTTGTCGTGCGGCCTTAGAAATGTATAATGGTAGAAAATTATTTTGCATTATAATTTATTATTAACATTTTATATGATACTGTATGACAATTTGTTGTAGTATTTAGCAAACCTATATGGATAGTGAGTGATGCGCGAAGAAAAACTGATATACAATGGTTTGTAGAAAATTTTAAAGATGTATGTAAAACAATTCGGATTGAATCAGATGATTTAGTTAGGAACAAACGTGGCTGGGTATTTAATCCAGGTAAGTAAAAGAAAAAACCAATATAATCATTTTTACATGTATTTGTATTATTAATTGTGAGAAATATGTCACAGGTATTGACGATTCAGAAACTGAATGTAATTTAGATGATATAAATACATGGGATTTGAAAGTGACAAATAATAGTGAGGACATAAATTGTATATTAGAACAAATCTTAAAAATAATTACTTAGTAAACGATATTGCAAATGTATGAAGCAATATTACACATGTTACATATATGTACTTGTAAAAAATGAATTTTTTCCAATGGATTTATAAAGAGGAAGACAATAATATATGTTGTTTACAAGTGGATATATTTGAAATTGTTTTATTAATTCTTTATTTATACATTTGATTCTTGTCCATTGCATTATTAAGTATCAAATAGATATCATAGTGTAACAGGTTAATAAATTCTTATATATTTCAAAGATCATAAGAAAACAAAGGAAAAAGATTTAGGAAATAATTAACAAGGTATTTCAACAATTATTTAACATTTTAACTTATTATTTAAATTTCACAAATTAATTTTGCCAATTAATTTCTTTTTAAATGAAAGTTTATTTAATCACTATTACTATACTTATATGCAATAAGAACAGATATATGCCGTATGACAGACAAGGAGCGCAATAATGTACAAGGACTGCTACGCAGCGTATTTCAATATCGGTGTTTGATGAAATTTTCATTCAATCAGTGAAAAAAACTAATTATGAGAAGAAATTTACAAACATTTATGATTGCAGGTTCGGTTTTTCTTCTATATTCTATTTATCCCATGAAATATAGATTTATTCTATAAAATCTATGAATGAAGATTTAAAATTACAGCAAATCGAAACATTCGCTTAATTTTTTTGAAAATTATTTTCGAAATTTGAATAAAAGTTATACGTAAGCATATTTAAAAGTACCAACTTTAAAATAAATGCATTCAATATGTAAGTTGATTTTTCTTAATTAAACAATTTAAAAATTTATTTTGTTGGTTTAAACACTACAGAATTATTGTTACTAATTAATGATTGATTATTAATCATTTAAAAGGAAATTTTTTTAAAATTATATATAAATGTTCTCAAAGCATCTATATTAATATAGCAATGCTAAAAGTTTAAGAATTAATTATGAGAAAGGAGAAAATAAATATATAATAATTAAATAAAATAAATAATATTTAAATAAATAAATAAAGAATTCTGTTTAGTTTGAAACTCGCTCTAGTACAATATGGCGGTCTTTATACTATTAAAGGAGGTTAGATGGTACACACCAATCAAAAAAAAAAAAAAAAGAAAAAGAATGGAATGGCGTAATAAAACTGAATTTGGATAGTTAAAATTAATATGTGAGTTGTGGTTATATACGATGATTGTGTGTGCATTTGATGGTTAAAAGGTTACGCTTTAAAAAAAGATATTGTGATCGTGTCATTAATTTCGGAAATGGTGGATCATACAATACCATCCGATATCCTCGACGATTTAAGCAGGTTAGTTTTTGAACTTAATTTTCGGAAAGACGTTTTTTTAATACAATTATTTGATTTTGTTCATGTTGTTTCATTTTGTATTGAAAATACTGCGCGATTTTGGTATTTTCAGTCGATTTATTATCAATGTACCTGAAGAAGAGAGGAGAGATTTAATTCGAATATGTTTTCAAGTCGAACTGGCTCACTGGTTTTATTTGGACTTTTATTGTACGGATGAAAATCCAAAATTGAGACCATGTAGCATGAGAGAATTCACCGCTCGTATTTTTTTTCACATACCATTTCTAAAGCCTCATCTAAGTAACGTAGATAGCATTCTTGAACAATGGCGCGCCTATAAACAAAACGTGCCAACTTTTGGAGCAATTGTATTGAACGAGGATTTAACTAAAGTGCTACTTGTTCAAAGTTATTGGGCAAAAAGTAGTTGGAGCTTTCCTAAGGGTAAAGTTAATGCTGATGAAGATCCGTCTCATTGTGCTGTTCGAGAAGTTTTGGAAGAAACCGGTTTTGATATTTCAAATTTAATAGATGAAAATGAATACATTGAGTCAACAATAAATGAGCAATTAGTAAGATTGTACATAATATGCGGTGTACAGAAAGATACAAAATTTCAACCGAAAACAAGGAAAGAAATAAAAAATGTGGAATGGTTCTCTCTTGCGGATTTACCTAATAGCAAGAAAGATATGACCCCAAAACTAAAGACAGGAGTTGGTCCAAATGCATTTTTTATGGTTATTCCTTTTGTAAGGTAATGAATTACTTCATTTCAAAGATATAATGTATACATTGTTATCTATTATCTTTTTTTATATTATGTCATGTCCTTGTTTATATAATTTATATAATTATAATTATGTTATTGAGAAAATTGATTTAGATAAAAAATATATTAAAGATATATTTTAAAAGTACAATTTTTCTATTGTAATTTTCAAATAGAAGGATGAGGCGTTGGATACAAGAAAAATATTTACGTGATAAAAATACAAATGCCATACGAAGACACAGACATAAATCCGTGGGTGATGTAGAAAGTGTTCCAAAGAATAAACGGCAATTACTTCCTAATTCTGTTCAAGTAATTAAATCATCCAAATCGCTCAATTGTATATTTCCATGTGAAAATAATATTAATGTAATCTTGCAACTGTTTCTAGAGTGATGTTCCAAGCTTCAAAGATGTGAAGAACTTCCGACAATCTAATACATCGCCAGCGAGAAATCGACGTAATATACATGAGTGTAAAAATGTTATGCCTAAAGCAGCGATTAAACGTAATCTATTTGGGGATAAAAATGAAGATGAAACATCAGCTGTACTTGCCAAACAATTAACCGATAGTCCTCAAAATCAACAAGCATGCTCATTTTTAATGGATCCAGCTATTCAGTCGGTAAAATGTAACGAATTTAGCTACAAAGCTCAAGCTTTAACAAAAGGTTTGGTACTTAATATTATAATTAAAATTGATTATGTGAGTGAATTTATTAATATAAGGAAAACCTTTTTTTGTTCTGCAGATCAAATATCTCAAGAACTTCGAAATTCAAAATTTCCAGATGGAAATATAAAATCTTTGCTATTTGGGAGAGCAGCAAATAAATTGCAAACAGATTTAAAAGTTATACCTTCTCCTTTTACGGTAATGACTAACAGCACATCGCGTTTCTTTCCAATAGATAAAATCGAAACCCAAGAATATTCCATGGAATGTTCAATGATTTGGGCAAACTTTAAATTTGACAAGCAAGCAATACTTGATTGTTTATAAAATTATTTAAAATAATTTTAGAAAATATGGAATCATACTCAGTAAGCTTACGTTAGTTATATTACATTTTTATAATATTTGTATAAGTTCAAATGGATGATAGTGTACAAAGATTTACAATTAAATGTGATTTTAAATATTTGTGATCTCAACAGTTTCTCAGCAAACTGGTTTTTCAAACTTATCGAGTTAACGGAGTATTAAATATATACATTATTAATTTTTAGTTATTAGACATTTAAAGATTTTTTTTCTTTTTGTTATCATGTATCCGACATATTACTACAATGCAGAATATTATACAGAAGTACAATACAAATACGCTTACATAATACACGATAAAAATCATCGAAATAATGTAAAATACGTATTCAAGTATTTTTACTTTCACTAGGTACTTATTTTTTATATAAGAGAAATATCTTGTATATTTCATTTTATTTTTATTCAACAAAATGTGAAATAATCTATATTTAGTTTTTTTTTTTAATTTTACAACCAGGTTATTCAAATGTTCTATTACATTATTTTTTTATATTCTATTACATTCTTTATATGTACATGCGTTGAATATTTAACGATAGATATGTTTAGTTCGAGTCTAAAAATAATTTTCATACAAATAAAATAGAAATTCCTATTCAAAATGGATATATACACATCATACTTTCCTTATAGCTATAAAAAGAGCTAAGAGAAATATCATAACGGGAATAACAAAATACATTGTTTTTTTAATAAGAATAGTGCCTGCACCGTCTATACTTCTTATAATTTCATTGTTCAAGGTAAACACTATTTTGCTTTCTTCAATAAGTTTATTTTTTGTATCTTCGTCCAATGTTTCCGCGATACTATTCATAGTATCGCGCATATTTCGTTTAAGTTCGTGAATATTACTGTTTCCAAAATCTGTAATGTTATTAACAGTTGTTTGAAATTCTTTAAATGGCCAAATCTTTTGCATAACTTGTCTCTTTTTGCGTAAAATAATTCCACCACTTAGGAGACCCATGTACAAATGATAAATGTACGCAAGCAGTAAAATGGGCTCCGTATTTTCAATTTCTTTTAAATGATTTAAATATTTCGTTACACTCTCCCTAAAATTTGAAAAGACATCAAGTATAAATCAAATCTTAAATTGAAGATCTATTGCTTTTGTAAATAGTTTAAAAGTGTTTTTAAATTCTCTGAGTGATCAATATAATATAAATTACAATTAATTCTGTTTAAATGAACAAATATAAACTCCGTACAAAAGAAATTACCTAGGATTATAATTTTTTGTCCATTCTTTTCCCAGATAAAATTCAAGATCATGCTCAAACGCTTTGGTACGACGAAGTTCGTCTTGTAAAAGCGACCCTACTTCTGTATGTTTCCATCTGATCGTAGCAAGTTCCAAATATCGAAAAATTTCATAGAAAATCAGAAGGCCATCAGCCCACACAGAGTCATCAAGAAATCCTATTTAAAATCAATGATATTTCCCATGTTCTATTTAAACTTTATGTAATCTATCATTAGTTTATTGCACAATGATCTTAGAATAAATATTCATTGTGTTACTTAATAACAGGATCAATATAGAGTTATTCAGATATGAATATTGAATTAAAAAAACTGAAGAATTTGATCAAATGTTACACATGTATATATCAAAATATAGCATTTCCATTAACCTATATATTACAGTGACATAAAAAAAAATGCAAATTGGAAATTAGTTGAAATGTTAATTAGAAGAATTGTTTCTTACCAAATGCTAATTTTGCATTCACTAATGCGTCACTGATCGAATGAATTTCTCTCGTGGCTTTTCGCATTTTTTTACAAAACGTGTCTTCGTCTTTGTTTGTCATTTTCGTGAGATTTGTGATGATTGCAGTAAAATCGAACTCAATCTATCGTGCCATTTTATTTTTACTTTGTTAATCTATTTACTTGAGAGGCTATATAATTGTAATATTAAATAAATATAGTACCATTTCACATTTAACACAACACAACACAACACATATGAATAGTATGCAATCATATGATCGCACTGAGACTTGCAATTAAACGCAAGATGGCATTGTGTTCGTCAAAAAAAGGGCAAGGGAAACAGAACTATTAAAGTCATTTGATATATTGATCACGTAGGAAAGATTGTTCAAAATTTCATGCGCCAGTAGAATATTCGTCACTTTGCAAGAATGAAAAAAATATACGTCTATTTTTTAACATTTAAATTGATTGTTCTTCTGTTGAAATTCATATTTAAAGACAATTTCTTGTATTGCTTCTAATTCATGTAGTCGTATTTGCCACCATGATTTTTAATTTTCCATGGTCATTTCCGCGCTTATTAACTATTCGGCAGAGGCGATATTACATTATCACGAAAGGAAAATTAATTTCAATAAAATATAGGATATACACATTTTCCAATTATTTCTGCTCTTGTCCTAATTCGTAAACTCTTAGATACATTTAATAAATTATCATATGTTTTAAGTTCGCTGAGAAAGAAACAGAATAAAGTATGTGAAGAGAGATAGAATAGCTTTCCTAGAAGATAATTTATTTCTATGTGAAGGTCGATAAATTTGACAAGTAACGAATGAGACAAGTAGACGATTAAAAAAATCTCGATTAAAGACACGACGTACTGTTTGCAGTAGTTGGCAGTTCTTCCTGCAGATACGTGGATTTTCTATGGCATTGGTATACGGTCTGTGTATATTGTAAGTGGCTGCGGTATTCGGCTAGTCAGATCGATGAGACGCCGTCGTTGTGGCGCCTCGTGAACGCCCAGCCCTGCTATCTTGGTTAAATTTGCGATTTTGGATTCATGTTTTTCATATATATATATATTCTCGTATAATATTGACAGATGTGTGCGAAATTAATGATAATTACTCTTTCTAAATTGTAGAACACTGAGCAACGAGAACGCCAATTACATAATCGTCCCTTCTGGTCATTAATCTTCGATTAGCTTATGAAAAATTTAATTACAATGTTACCAAAGACGAGAGGATACTTTATAAAACTTTAGTAGTTGTAGATTTTTGCCCGGTGCAACTAGAATGCAAGACGTAGACAATTAAAGGGGAATCTATTAATGTTCGTTATGCAGACGATACAAGAGGTAAACGTGCTTTATCGCCGGAGAAAAATTCGAAATCTTGAAAAGGAGGCCACCGACGCCTATAGCTGTGGAAAGTATCGCATCACTGACTACAATACAGGAGACGCCAAGTGTAAAATAATTCGAACGATGTAATAATGATGCCGATGCAAATGTTAAGATATTTAATAAGCACACGTGCACACACATGTTACTGAACGGTTTCTGAACGGAGGCGCTTAGTGTTTTATCACGCTTCGCCGAGTTTTTAGTCACGGACTCTTTAATTAGTATTTTAATTGCTATAAAATCGAGTAGAAATTTTAGGTACGTATCTTTATACGGGACGCTACTTTGAAACATCTGTTTTTTTAAAATTTTTAGTTATTGCCATTAAATCGTTAATTTTTTGACAAACTTATATCTGATACTTTCATTTTATTTTATTTTTTTTTAATTTTTTAGGCGCAACATTGTGTTCATTAAAATACGTAGGTATGTTTCGAAAGATGGACTTTTAATTGATTTATACATATGTACGTCGTTAGAGTAGACGTAAATTGAATCGAATGCAGGTATCGTGTACATCGAAACGTCATATGTGTCGTCGCGATGTCTCGCGTGTGAACGCATTTAGCTACGTCACTGCATGGAGGGACGTAGAATAAGTGCGGAACGTAGGGCGCATCGTCATTACGACAAGAGACAGTATCCGACTCGAAGAGATGCTATATTTTGGCTTCTGATATTCTCAACACGGTTAGTAAGGGGTGCCGCTCAATACTAGCGCCGCGTACTATGGCCAGCACTGTAAAACTTCTGACTCGTACCCTGATCACGCTCGAATTCTATTCGATATTATATTTTGACACGGAAACGTTTATGAAAGTTTGAAGCATTTAATAAGAAGAGAAAATAACAATGCCCTATTAACATTTCGAAATACTAATTGCGATACGCAATAATTCTTCTAACGCACTGCGCGATTATCTTTTTTTTTTTTTTTCCTTTTTTATAAGTGAAATGAGCATATGTCACATACAGATAAATTCGTGTGTATGTACATACGTTTGCATACATAATTATGCGTTTGATAATGTAGAAAAAGAAAAGAAGAGAAAGAAAGAATAGTAAAAAAAAAAAAAAAATAGAAATACTTTTTTAATTAGAATGAAAACGAAAAATTTGGAGGATTAGAAAGGAGTGTATACAAGTAATTTTGAAACATTGATATTCATGACAAAGTTGAAACAGAAACATTAATCGGGTACGATATTTCATAGGTACAGGGTTGAAGATTGTGAGATGCAATGCGGCAATCGAAGACGGCCAATGAATCGATGTATTGACCGTACGATCAACGAATCTTAATTATATTATACTGTTCTTTTCCAATTTGCTCTTTTTAATGGATTTAAAATTGCCGGATAAATGTAAATAATTATTTTTATATCTTTATACGAACTAAATGCTAGGTGTTATAAAATAATTATATATGTTTCAATTAGTAGAAAATTTGCAAATTTTTTTTACAGTTTGACAAGACAAATAAATGTTATTGACTAAGCAACAGAGTTTACATCTGCAGTTGTAGTTATATGCTCGTACATCTGTATATGGCTGAAGCAGTTTCATTACGTAATTGATAACATAACTGTTGGCAAAGTATTTTTTTTACAAAATGTATCTATTTTAGATTTGTCTGAATGTTTAATTGGAAATTTTCTCGAAACTTGATGAAAATTTAATTAAAAATTGAATCTGTTTTACACAAAGTTTTATATTACGCGAGAAAATGAAATTGTCACAATGCGATGCTTGAGTAAATTTGGAAAAAATGCGTAAATGCGTAGATTGTTGATTTGATGGAATCAAATTACTTGGATGGTAGAGTTTATTGATCCTGTGTCGAACCGATGATATAATTATCTGCTCCATCTGTTGAAGTTTACTCTGGTTTATTTTTAGTCAGAAATTAGTAGGAAATAGAAATCAATTTAGGAACAATTAAACAACAGGTAACATTCATTTAATTTAATTAATTTCATGTTAGATTGAAAGTTTTCAAAATAGTTATTTATTTATAAATCTCTAATTTTATTTATTCGCAGTGAAGAAATTTCAAGCTCTCTCTTTTGTTAGATCTCGTCTTAATGATATAGAATGAACGATAATAAAGTAAAGCAATAAGAATTACAGCAACAGATTCTCCCTGCAGTGCGACAAATAGTATATGTGGCAGTCATCAAGTATGATATATGTTCTGGCATCATTGCATGCTTGTTGTCGCGAAAATAATAAGTATAACGTTCTATACAATCATGTAAATACCTGAAAGATCTAAAAAGAAGAATGATCAATGTTGTGCCCAACATAAAGTGTCTCTAACGTGAGACTTAAAACGCGGTAAGAATAATTAAATAATTTCGAAGATGTCGAAACATTTGAACATTTTCAATGATAAAACACGAAGTTATACTTGTAATATAGTAATATTATTTATTTTAACAGGCGTTTCGTTGTTTTATATAATTATACCTACTACGGATAACAAATAAGGTACGGTTCTTTAATTTCTCATGGTATGCCGGCCGGCGTAATGGCAGACAGATGTATCGCGTGCCTTCTTAGCCGGTCGTTATTTCACATTCTCGTAACATTCTCTTCTAAAACCGCACTTGTATTGCAGAAAATGAACAACGTTGACCTCTAAGTTTCGGGTAATACTTTCCCGGTTTTTCCTTGGTTTCCGGTGCCCGGGAGTCCTTTCCCTCGATACCGGCGTTTCCCGACATCGTGCCGGCCGGCTTGCCGGTCGTGTCGGTCACTTGCACACGTACAAGCATTACACGTACATGCACACACATGCGCAAACGTGGAACTAAAAGTGGTACGATGCCGTACTTCTGGCTGGTCGAGTATGTTCTGTACCGTATGCGTGTGTATGTATATAGCATGGTGCCTGTTATACACCTAAATGGTGCCTACATTGCGACGTTTCCGATGCTGTGGAGATGTTGCGTCTGTGTAGGTATGCGCGCGTGTGTGAAAACCGAATGACTAGACGTTATGGATAGTCGGGACTGCGCGAACTAAAGTAGCCGAGCCAGTGCGCATCGCTAGTGGGGATACCGGAACAATCCTCGGAGAGGGGGTGGTCTTTGCATGGTAGCGGCAAAGGGTATCGCAGTCTGTTAGAGAGCCGGCAGCCCGCAACGCGAGAGTTGCTGCCGAGTCAATTCGAGTTTGAAATATCGTTTGGAACAGACAGGGAGAAGAGACATTCGTGAATTCGTAGTAAAACAAGCAAAAAAAAAAAAAAAAAAAAAAAAAAGAAAAAAGAGAGAGAGAAAAGAGAAAAGGAACTCGGAAACGACGGAATCGTTGTCAACCCTCCATCTCTACAGATAAAGAAGGGACACGCATCGTCTTGGTCTTCGTTCCGATCTACGTTTAGTGTCGCTGTGTCCCACAACGGTTCACCCCTTTTACCACCGTATTTGCGAACAGCTCGATCTCCTGTCGCTCTCCTCCATTTGCCTCTCTTTTACTAAACTCCCTTCTCTCTTTCTTTCTCTTCTTTTTTTCTCTCTCTTTCTTTTTAAACGTACTATCGGCCACCAAAGAAACAGCGAAATCGAAACGTTCACACGGGGCAGCCTGTTAAGATTCGACTGTTCCCTTCACGGATATATTATTCTCGTCCCCAGAGCGCTATCTACGTTCTCCCCGTGGAAAGAACACCGTTCTTGGATTATATACCGTATATATCGAAAGATCGAACAATTAAAACTGGATAATCGTATCACGTAACGAGGTAAGCTGATGAAATATAATTACGATGGTTCTTGGTGCGAGCGTTAACGAGATTATTCGAGGTGATTCGAATTTCACGAAACTTTCGATAACATTCTGGTGATAACTATGTATAGATTTTATCGGCCGGCTAGGTGGACTGCGGGAGGGGTTGTTACTAAGGGGGTAGACTGCAGTGCCGATACTCACTAGGGTGTCCGTTTGACATTCTTATTCCAATGTTGTGGAGTAAAGTGTTACATATTGTGCTGAGTACGACAACGTGAGGCGAGGTGTTCTACTTTCATTTTTTTCTTTTTCCTTTTCTCCTCGTATTTCTTGCACTTTTTCCACGAAGTGCATCGACCACGGTAAAACGACGAATGTTGTAATTTCGATCGCAGTTACCATTGATTGTTTAACACCTGATTCGTGTCTTTTCGTAGTCACAGCTTTTCATTAAGAAATCAATCGTTTCATTGAAATTACCTATTAAGAATAGGTATTTAATGGGCTGTTTTTGTAGTTAGCTAGCCCGAATTTGGATCAATGATCTAAGGTCGGTTCTCACGGAGAAGCTCGGATCCTGCGCATTCGACGATAGGACATAGCCCTACCGCTTTTCAGGGAAAGGGTCGTGCAAATCCTGCGCAATACTTAACGCCAACACGGTCCGCATGAAATCGCGGTGTGTCGACGCGGTGACCTTTTCGTAAAATCTCTTCGAAATTTTCTTGCTTCGGTAAGGGTTTATTCCAAAATGCGCATACACGTTTGCACGAAGTTCGATGGGCATTTTCAATTGCTTTTTTTTTATTCCTTTATTTCCTCGTGTAATCAAGACAGTGATTAATGAATTTAATTGCATTAAATGAAAATGCGAAAGTTTCAAGCAATCTCGTTTCATTTGAAAAGATTTTTTTTTCACTGGCATGCTCATATTCTAACTGTACATAGCGTCATTGGCAACACAGATAGAGCTAGAATCGAATATATAAAAGAGAACAAATTGCATTCGATACTACCGATATATATGAGAATGATCAATATTTTTTTTTGTTTCGAGCTTTTTTGTATATGCATAGCATACATGTACGAAATGCACGTATGGTGTTAAACTAACGATCATCAATCATGGTACAGCTGCCATACATGAAAGTAGTATGGGTCAGCTCTAGCATGATGTCATAACATGTCAGATGTCATATATGGTTAACTGTTAGTGAAAAGGGACAGCCAATCGGTTGTAGATAGATTGCCAATTACTGATAGGGAATCTCATTCGTCTAAGGCTAATTATTTAAAGTACATTAATTGTTAATTATTAAACATTACATTTATCAATTGTTAAGTACATTTATACTTACTTATAGTCTAATTAGTAGTGGCTGTTAATAAATTACCTTACTAAGTAATCTTATAGGAATGAAGTTCTCTTGTCTTTTTTATCTAATTTGATTGTTCAATTTTGTTCTAGCAATGAGTACCACGGATCCTACTGGAGAGGGCGGAGGGGGAGGGGTGACAAGTACAATATCACCAAATATTGAACAAAATGTATCTCCAGTTATACCGGTGACCGGTAGTGTGGTGCAACCGGGCTCTCAACAACAGCATCCACCACCGTCGCCACTAAGTGGTTGTTACCTTCTCGTTGTGCTTCCAGAGCCTCATACCGCGCAGCATAAAGATCTCATCTTAAACCGCCTTGCAAAAGGTAAGCGCGACTTGATTAAAGCACTGATCATCGTAATATAATACGATGATCCTCGAGAAATCCTCTCTAGAACATCTAGACGCATCCTCGATACTAATTTTAGTATAAGTTAACACGTTCCGTTACTCGGTTTTATTTTCTGCGTTTCAATCTAGATAGGAATTAGCGTTAATTGTCTTTGGAACATACTTTTTAATATCAATTAGTACATGAAGCTCGAAATAGGTTTAATTAATTTGGTTCTGTTCAGTTTAGATGTTTATTTCTTTTGTTTATTATAGATAAGAATAAACGTTGATTCTCGTTGGTTCACCCTTCAAGATCAATTAACACATTAAAATTGAAGCACATTTCGCTGTTTGATTTTGTGATTTTGGATTCTTATTTCTTTCATTCTAATGTTGATAAGAAGAGTATTGATCCTTCTTAGAGAACATTCTAAATGCATTTTTGGCAATTTCACTACTTATGAATTTCGTTACTCTGTATTTTAAATTTAAATTATATTAATTAGAACGAAGGAAGGGAAAACCTAAAGTCAGAGAACTAAGTAATGAATTTGTTGTGCCTAAATTTTGATTTTACATTATTAATATTGGAATTGCATCTAGATGTTCTAAAGAAAATTAACTTCATTTTTATATAGATATTTCTATATATTTACATAGATTAGTACAAAAGAAAGAAAAATCTAAAATCATCCCCTTTCCCCCGTTTTAGTTAATAAAATAAAAATAAAAATAACGTTAATTCTACTTGGAACCTTGATATCAATTAACATATTATCAAATTGAAACAGACTTCATTACTCGATTCAGTGATTTCTATCCTTCGTTTTAAATTAATCAAGGGTTAACGTAGTAGAACATTAAGAGAAGGGATATAAAATGGGATATTGATAAGTGGATACTTCGAGTTTGCGATTGAGATTCTGACAACAATTATGGTTTCATATACATATCTCGTGGTATTAGTTCCGCACATGAAGCCAAGCGGTAACGGTTCTTCTTCGTTGTGCGTATTCCTTCCGATTTATCGGACGAGCTTACCCAACAAGTTTATCGAGGTCCCCCTTGTTGCTAGGCGGAGTTTGAATGGACGTTGGTTAGTGAAGAAACCGTGTTGTACCTCGGTTAGTCATTAATTATTGGTTATCAACTTCCAAGAAACATTAGGATCTCATTGTTATCCAAATTTGGCGATTGATAGTTTAATTCCCTATTTCCTTATTGTTTGGTATCACGTTTGGATCATGCTTTCACATGTGAGAGTTGAGCCACACCTGACAGTAACTTTCTACTTTTCATTTTGTTTTATTATTAAATGCACCGTGCTTAATAAATATTGTAAAAAAAAAGAAGAAATTTGAGAAAATCAATCGTTAATTAATTTTGAACTTACTTCAAAAAAAGTTTGGAAACTTATCTGTCGCGCGAATTTCCATTAATGACGAAATACACACGAAACGTGTTATAAAAATTTGCCAAAGAGAAAGTTACGCAAAGAGAAGAGTTACTTATTGGCGGAAATTAAATTGAACGTATCTTGGGAAAATTTAGAATATCCTTCTGATTTCTGTCGTGCAAATTTTCATTGATGATGAAACAGGCGAGACATGTTGGTAACGCTGTGAAATTGACGCTATTATTCACGCGTATAAAATAGATCGTTTATAGTTGATTCAACCAGAAGATTATTCATTAACAGAATTAAAATTCAATTGGAGCAAATTCAATTGTCAGAAATTGCATGAAAAATGAGACGGAGCATGGAGGTGAGCGTGAGTAATGATTAAGAAATGGGTCGTTAATGCATTGAAGGGACGATTTGTCGTGACAGAAAATTAAGTAAAAGGTAAATGGAAAATAGCGGATGAAAGGAAAAATCTGTACTTGTGAGTTTGATGCGGTATGCGCATGTTAGACCAACCTACAGCCACATCCCCGCAGTCACCAGAGCCTGGATCAATAATCCATCTACACAGTATATAACGAAAATCGTCGCTAAACTATAATGACAATTTTTTTCAAATCACTTTCGTGCATTATTCGACGAGCAGTGGTTGCATATGCACACACATACACACACACACACACACACACACATGCACGCACGCACGCACACACAGAGGCGAAGAAAGGGAGTGAAAATTAGACTCGAGTGAGTGCACGCGATGCGTCGACTTTCGACAAAAGAGTTGCTGGAAAAGGGACAGATTAGATGAGAGGATAAAAGGAATTGAAAACATTCGAAATGGTATAATTATCGTCGCTTGGAAATGTCAGCTTCATACATGAAACGATCGTCACTATTTATTAATTTGACTTCTGGTGAGAAAAAGATGAAGTGATAAGAAACAATCAGGCGTAGGTAATATCATGCTGTTTTAATAGCAGACTGTGTGATTTGTACATGCCAGAAGTTGTAATTCTTCAAAGAGTATGAAAGAATGGTGCTCGTCGAACATCTTGGTATTTTAATTAGATTAAATACCTTGCTAATTCTATTATTTTCGTATTTTCTATATTCTGCGTGTTGAATCATATGGGTCATTTCGTATGCGATGCGTATGGTATGGTATATGCGTTAGCAAGTTTCACGTGACTCATGGGTTGCCCGTGTAGAGTGTAGACAGGAAGGATTGGTAGAGCGGAAAGAAAACATGAATTCATCTATCCATTTATTTTGAGATATCTGTAATATTGACTCGTTCACTATTTTCGACAATGTTATTGTGCCTTATTCAGAATTATGAACAAAACACAAATAAATATGACATACATGTTACACATAAGAAAACTGTACGACTGTATTTAAGATTTAAAGATAGTATAATACAATGTAAATGTCCAGGGAAGAATAACAATATTTAAAAAAATACTTGCAATATAAATAAGAATATACTTACAGTGTGCTTTAAACATTAGATTAGATTTGCCAAAAATATACACAGAAGAACATGATATCTATTAGTATCTAAAAATAATTTAATTTATTACAAATATATACGACGAAGAATGATGATATTTCATATGCTTGCAGCATGCTAAAGTGCTAAAAATCAGATTTTTACTAAAATCGAGAAAATAGCATAATTCGTCATAAATAATAATGTTTTAAAAAATACAAATGAGAATAAACATATTTGCAACGTGTTAAAGTATTGAATCAGATTTGATCAAAAAATACACGGAGAAAAATATGTATGACTACGTTAATATTTAAAAATACCATCTGTGAGTTGTTACAAATACACGCAGGAAAGACTATTATAATATGTAAAAATAGCACAATCTACTATAAATACACAGAGAGAGAGAGAGAGAGTAATAATAATAATAATATTTCAGAGACAGTAGTAACACTAGGACAACATCCTGATTAATAAATCGCGTATCTGCTTCAGAAAATTGACAATTCTCTATGGAGTGTGCAGTATGCGAATCGATGAATGCGAATATTTGCGTGAGTTAATAAACGGTAATATGCTCGTAAAAGATTAATGTGATAATGCCTGTACAAGTACATGCACGCGCGTTGTATTTACAGATATTGCACGAGTAACCACACATATGTAAGATAGGAAGGCATACTTGTCGGTATGAATCATGATTGAGGACGTGGGGAGCATCGCGAAAGTTGAAGTTATTCGATGCTTGTAATATCCGGAAGAACTTGCGTATAGAGGGTTCCCGTTCAATCGAATGGCGAAAATTTACATACGCGATTTTTCAACCATATTACGCTGTCTATTCAATTACAAGAAACGAAGCATGCACGCGCATATGGTGGACTGAAAATCATAGTGGAACTTAGTCAAATTTTGCAGTGATGCATTGTAAAAAGTATTTGTACATTATGATATTTATGATAGTTACATGGTACTTATATGTGTATATAGTGTCTATTTATATGTTATGTACTGATTAGCTCCAAGTATTATATAGTATATCATGTAGTATTGAATTTTGTATCTAGTAATTCTTTTCTATTAGAACAAAAATTTGATACTATGAAAATTGGGAACAGTTGTGTAAATGTTATATTTTTTATAGCCAAGTATTGTTTCTTTAGTTTATGATTAATTAAGTTATAATTAGACTGCTGTTATAATTTTGTATCATAATTTTTATTTGGAACTGTAAAAAGGAACATAGCTATGATGTGTGTTATAATACACACCATAATTTAACTCCAAGTATAACATATTATGTCATTTAGTAATACTGTCATACACATATTATTATAAAAGTTTGATATTAGAAATAGTTGTGCAGATACCTTTTTTCCTCAGCTTTATAATTAATTAAATTACAAATTATACGAATCTCAAGAAGAGTGATATTTAAACTTAAATTTGAAATTAATTAATTTATAGTTAATTTTTATTTTACTTCTGGAAAATTTGAAACTGCAAAAGTGCGTGGAATGCGTGCAATAAATAAAGAAAAAAAGATATATAAAATATTCAAAGTGCGATACTCATTATAATATTTAATGAGCGAAACATTAGGATTCTCTATTCCCTTAGCTAAGCTCATCAAAATTTAAATTTAAATAAACATCCACTATAGTGGATCTAATTATAACTTTATATTCCACCATGATACTTTATATTCCACAATTTCTCTCAATAATAAAACTAAAGTAACAATGAATTAACACCACTATGATTCTCAGCCAGACACGTTGTACGCGTAATCTTTTCATAATGTTTAATTACAGTGACGATCTTTATTTCACTGAAATAATATTCACAATTTCTTTAAACAATTAAACTCGCACGTTAATGTCGCGCGAAAAACACGGCAGAGAAGCAGATTTTCAATTTCTCGACAACTCGCGGCACGTATTGTCGACAGCTTATAATAAAGGATTTCTATCGAGCATCGAGAAGGCGTCGAAGTATTGATTTCTAAGAATATTCACGGCAGCCGACATTTAGACAAGGGTGATGTCGCGCGAATTTTCAGAAAACTTTCTTTCAGACGACTTCTTACATTTCGTCGTACGCGCAACTGAATATAGTATGTCTAATTTTATCGCCGGCATTCGCTAGTGATTCGCTCTCTCGTCGTGCATCGTGCTTTCCGAGTCGTGAAACTCTGTTTCTCGATTACCTTGATGTTCTTGAACCTGACCCTTACACTAAATAGTATACTTAGCATTATATACTCGTCCAGTTATAATGCAAAAATGCGCTTCTACTTTCTTTGTGCTTTATCTTCTATTCTTCTTTTTTTTTTTTTTTTTTTTTTTTTTTT
>CAJDYZ010012714.1:85468-101178 GCA_903986555.1 Heterotrigona itama
GTTTTCACAGACTCCTTTGTCAGACATTAACGTAGAAGAAACGATGCAAATGCACAAAGGATTTTTTTTTTTTTATTTCGACGCTTTTATTACATATTATTCTCTGTATTTTATATTACTCTTTAGATTATTCCTTTAGTTCTGTTTATCATTTAATTTCCTCTTACTATTTAATTTGTCCATTGTATGAAATTTCACGCATTCATGCAGTCAAATAATATTTCCAAGGGTAAATGTGTTTGAATATATTAGAATATATTCTTCATTTAAACGAGAACGGGGTGTTCTTAAATGATTATCGATAAATATTTCATCGTTCGATATGTGTCAGTGAGAAATAATTGAAAGATGAGAAATAAATCTCGGTTTCGTCCTTGGATCAGGTCTTCGCCCTTCTCTTAAAAATATAAATAGCCACGGACGGGCTAAGTCGATCTCTCTGTGCTATTCTATCAAGTTCGTGTATGTTCAAATATTGGTTACTAGTTAATCCTTTAAATGTAAAATTGCTTCCAAACTTAGCTTGCTTTTTCTATTCTCTGTTTCGTTTACTAACACAACACAAAATATAACAGATATTTTTATTCAATTGAAACATCTTTCGTATTATTTATATAAATAAATTTTGTTAAATGAAAATTTATGTATACCTGTCAAGGAAGAAGAATTATAACAAACGTTTATAGCCATCAGTTTATTTATTAATTGAAATTGTACAAATTGTGAAAAACGATGATGTTTCTTATATTTATATTAATAATGATTCCTCATAATTTTATTACACTTTATTTATTCCAAATAATTTCTCATAATATGAAGATTTTATTTGTCCTTATGATCTGACTTTAATCAACAAATTAATGAGACCTCAACTGTGACTATTTAATTAAAGAAACGATAGTAATTGACACTTACGATTGAAACGAGGGTTAGACAACAGCACCCTATCGACCTCGTTCGACATTTCGTAAGATCAATCAAGAATGATGTCAGCACTTTTCGAAGAAACTTTTTGACCCTGTTAGATAACAAAAGCTTGCACGTTATACTCTCGTGAAGATCAGTCGTGGCCCATGCAATATTTCCACAAAATAATATTTGCACATTTCAATACTACCTGGCCATAGAAATTTTTCTAATTTATCATACAGTTATTTGACACGTGATGTCGAATTTATTCACCGGAAATGTGGCAGGCTTGGGAATTACTCGTGTAATATATTTCAGAGATGATGAATCTTGTTTAGATGATTACTAGACTTTATTTGCTATACTTACACTATCACGATGTTGGAAAATGATCTTTCTCTAGATCGTTTCATTGCTTGCTCATCAAACGAAGCAACTTTTTATTTGATCGTTTATTTAGATAATAATTTCTCAAATGTTCTCTAATTCTTCATTTAGTTACAGATTTCTGTTGATAATTTGTTATTTTATTCGAACAAGAATAAAACTTATTCTTCGGCGTGTTATTTCTAAATTAAATTAGATGAACTAATACAGTATTCCTATTATTTTTTATTTCGCTCCAAATGAAATGTACTCAAGCCTGAAACGTGCGTGAATCTCGAGAACGGAAAGCTGCACGAAGGATAACGGAAAATCACGTCTAAACATAGTTTAGGCAATTCCTAACATTCCTGGTGTTCGTCGTCGGGCAAGAAGAAACGAGAAAAGGAAAGAGAACTTATCCAAGTAAAAAAAAAAAAAATAAAAGAAGTAAGCGCGAAATAAGAAAAAAAAAAAATTAAAGGAAATTAAACAGAAATCGAGAAACGAGATAGGAGCGAATGTTTAAGATTCTGAGAGATACTGCAAGAAGGGTAAATGCTCGAAGAAAGTCATGGTTCTGTCTATATTTAACTGTATCTTCCACTGATACTGTTTTTAAGTAGAACACGTCTACGAACTATCAACTATGAAGTACAGTTTCCTTAGGTGATCCTTTTCAGAGGAAGAACTTTGGATATTAATTTTATTAAACGTCCAAGCCATTTCAAGTTATATTTTTGTTAGCATTTACTTCTTTAAATTCTAGCAGAGGTCTCGCGTTTATCAAGCGAGTCAGTTTAATTTTATACAATTTTATTTGTAGATTATACAGACATAATCATTAGGTCGACGAGCCTCAAAATTTACGATATGCAAATTTTTCATTCGCATCGCTGCAATATTATTTGCATATCGTAAATCATCTAACGTAAATATATCGTACAATGATTGTATTTGACGATGATTGAAATTACTAAATGAATTAATATACATACTGGCACATATACATGGCTGTATATATGGATGGATGTAAAATGTGAAGGGTTTGTCACGCATTAAAAGGCACGACCCCCGACGCACGGCTTCTCTTGTATCATCGCCAGGGCTTCCGATCAATTTGACATAGAGAATTTGCTGGTTCTGTGGTTCAACTTGACAAGTTGAGCGATTCAAAAGAATTATAGTTATACGGTTATCACGTAGCAGCGAGGAGCGTAACTGTACCACTAACGATGAAAAATTGTGTCTTATACTATACTTTAAACTGTTGTAACTTCTTGTGAAAAAATCTTTTATAACGTTCCACTTGGTCTCGTTTTAAAGCGCGAAGCCTCTACATTGACAATCCTGAGTTCGCATTTTTTTTCTTTTTTTTTTAAGGGACTGAATTTAGAGATTTATTCCAATCGTTACGCGTTTTATTATCCTCCGTGGATTGGAAACGATTATTCTACTGTTTTCTGTTCCATTAAAAAGATGTTCCGCTCGTGTTTGCGCTCGATTTAATCGAAAGTTATTCGTTTAAATTTTACTCGAGCAAACCGCTTTATAATCTGCTTCCTCACGTGTGCTTTTCATTTATCGAAACAAATTAATTTTTACAATGAAATCAGCGCTGCTTTAATGTTGTCGGCTATGATTATTTGTTTCGTTCGTGGATGTTTATCAACTAAATGGAATAATTAGAAGTCTCTCGGTAACGAGGTAGGATAATATACAATGCCATCTGCAGAGTTATATTTCGTCTGTCATGTTACGTTCATTCTACTTCGCATAAAAGCTGCATACTCAATTTAATGCTCATACAAATTGTAAGTACTTTTGTAACATTCTGTAGATTATTTTCTTTTTAAATTCGTTATGAAATAAATATAATATACAATTTGTTAATTTATTTATGTATTTCCAGTTTTCACTAATATAAAATGAACACAATATATCTATTATCTTAATACAACGAAGAAATTTTCATTACTAAAAATTAAATTATAAATTATAAAATGAGCTTGAATGATATTCAACTTGTTACAATAAGTCGCTTACCATAAGCTTGACAAGTATCGTTAAAAAAATCGAGTCGAGTATATTACGATTTGTAACGTTAATTTATCCATCTTCGTATAATACGGAAAAATGTCGCCAATAAAATTGAAAGTTAAATTCACTATTGAATTGAAATTGAATTTCAACTTCGATTTGTCAACGAATTATTTATCACAAATTTTTGTTACAGTCAATAGTCAACAATCAATATATATAATCAACAATTGCAGCACGTTAATCTAATTATTCATATCTCTGCAGAGAATAAGAAAACGAATGTCTCTGTTAAAAATTAAATTTTACCTTTTTCAATAACAATTCATGCAGGACGGATTTATTCAACTGCGAGATTCAGTCAACTGATTTATCGTTATTTATGCTTGTCGGTGCATGCTTGTTTTCTAAACGGCTGACCGCTGGAAATGGATTTTCACATAGAAAAGATAAAATAACAGTAACAGAGATGGGAATAAAGAGTGGGTGCAGGATGTGCGATCGATTGCCGGCTACCGCGGAACCACGTGACGGGGTGCGGTATTCGTGACGTCATGGAACTCCTGTTTCATTCGTGCTATCGACATACTCGTCTCTCTCTCTCTTTTTTTTTTTTTTTTTTTTCTTTATATCCATTGTTTATTCAACGTTTAATTGATTTAAGACTCTATTTATCCCATTAATCTGCACGTATAATGAAAAAGAAACATCTCGTTTTATTTTATTATTTCACTCTACGTGTAAAGTGTTTGTTCCGTACAAAATACTATTTTTTAAAAAAAAAACACGCATCTTTTTATTTTTTATTTTCTTATGTATTTACTACGTGATATCACACTGATTTTTCACTGATCTTTCATTCGTTAGATATTCTTGCGGAAGAATGAAGGAAAACTATAGTACGTGTAAATAACAATGGGGGGAGTGTAACTAGTCCAGTCACAAAAATGTATTATACTCAATATACTACTTGTATTAGTAATTAATATTCAAGTTTAAAAAAAATCTGGTTGATCCCTCTATTTTAGACTTGTATGATTATTTTTAGATCCGTAGGCTAGATATAAGTTATCATAAATTCAGATGCAGCCTTTCATCTTATTAATAGAATTGATGAGTCGACGTACGAGTGGAAGACAATTCTCGATTTCTTAACCTTCACCTTACGTTATTCAACCCTGAACCATCCTCACTTTACGAAGCCAACGTAGTGCAACCTCCTAGGTAGTTATGCATCATGTTATAAGTTGCTGGTTCGATCATTTACCCCTTCGATCTTAGATCGCGATAAAAATTAAACGACGATCGAAGCTAGATATTATACATACATACATTTCTTTCAATTTTATCATCTTCTATGAATCTAAACTACCGACATCGATACGAAAAATAGAAATTGATTGAAGATTTGAAGGGAGATCTGAATTAAATGATTTAAAATGTTGATGAATTTTCATTTGCACTAATAATACTTTGTGATTTCGTGTATTTCAGGTTTCCTGTCGTGGGATAAGGACAGCTGTCACGTAGATTTAGAAAAAGAATTACTTGCGTTGGTGGCACAAGCTCCCGAAGGAGAAGAAGCTAGAAATGGTATAAACCTTCACATTGTATCATTAAATTACAGACGACTAGTAATTCCTCTCAGATTGCAGAATTTAGAATATTCAATTTTTACCTTGTATTTGACATCTCTCGTGATTAGATGTAAAATCAGATAGATTGATATTTTATCCCATTGATCGAAGACAAAATTTTAAAATTAAATATGAAACTAAGTTATTCTAACTAATATAAAGTACAATTCTCCGTGGTCTCCGATTATATCCAGTCAAGAGTTAAAACAAACGATTATAATTATATATCTTCACTGTTACTTCCTATTAGGTCGTTTTATTTGTTGAAAGAAATGAATTTTCAGGCGAACGACTGATCCAATACGCTACCGAGAATCTTGTTACGGAAGTACTGATCCACCCGCAAACGAATACATTATTACAATGTATCCGTAATCTTTTGGCAAGTTTTACAAAACACCGGCATATTATACACGGTGGCTATACCTTCGGTGGAAATGGTTCCTGGATACTGCAAGTACGTGTGCTGATTACGCACGGTCTCAGAGTCATAATTTTTTATTTAAAATTCATTTTACTACATTAATAAATTAATAACTTATACTTTGTCAGTTATCATTTCTTTTTACTTGATCATTTATTCATTGATCAGTAGTCTTGATGATTTTCTATTTTGATAATTGAAACTAATAGTCACGTTCAAATGTCACGCATCCAGGATGGAACCTTCAGCCTTGCCGATTTCCTCGATGCATTTAGTGAACACGAGGTGCAAAGAGTTCTTCGTGCATACGAGAACAGCGTCACGGTGGACATTCATTGCGCGAGTGTCGGCGATTGGACAACAAATAGACTTTCCAAGGAAGCTTGCACTAGGTTTGTACTTCGTTCATTCAAGTAATATTTCAACAACGTGGTAGATTGTCTTCCAGAATTCCATTCTTGCAATCGAGACTTTCGATACATTCTCAAGATACATGTAGATGTTTTTTTCATTAACACTATTAAAGTGATGAAAATAATACAAATTTTAGAGATTTTATCTGAAAAAGACGTTCTGAAGATAACACATTCAGAGATTCGAGTAATTTTTTTGTCAAATATTTAAATAAAAAGAATCCTTAGAGATTTAATAATATATTAAAATTACAAATGCCTAAGAATCCTTAGTCTATCCATTAAGTTTTATCAATTTACATTTAACCTTCAATGTCGTGATCTTTTCATGATACAGATCCTGTCGAGTCAGAGTGAATCCCGATGACGTTCTCACTGCTGGATTACCAGCAATCACCAGTTTCACGAATTACGTTGGACAGTATCTCGTTGCCCAGACACTGGACCAACTTATGGAGCCGTCCGACGTCGTAGGCAACATAAGATTTAGTCATCCAACATTGTACGTCTTCCCCGGTGGTCAAGGTGATGCCGCGTTGTTCGGCATAAACGGTTTTAACATGTTGGTGGATGGTGGTTTCGCCAGAAAGGCCTGTTTTTGGGACTTTACCAGACATCTGGACCGTCTCGACGCGGTCTTAGTTACTAGAATAAATAATAGCAATGTCGGCGGTATGTCTAGTGTTCTCCGCAAGAAAAAAGAGATGCACGTCTACCCTCAAATCGGACATTTCTTCTGCAATCTGATCGTAAGTTGTGATTACATGCTCGTTATATGCTTGATCAACTTCGTTTTTTTAAATTGAAAAAAAAAAGAAACAAGAGAAACGTGATCATATCGGTAACATTAAATTAATTTCATAAAAAAATGTTTTCATTGACAAAAATTTAGGATTTCAGTTCGTTTCATATTTTACGTCCTTCGTGCCTGAGATTGGTGATAAACTGTTATAGTTCAGTTAAAAGTTTTTTAAATTACATTAGAATTTCAATATTAATCATTATTCAACATTGTTAATTTCTGATACGTGATATTGCAATATATTAATATTACATATTCGGTGTATTAATTCATTAGTATTAATCGTATGCTTATATTAACATTCTGTAGTTAATACCTAATAAAATCAACAAGAAAAAAACAAAACTGACGAAAAGATGAAGTTGTTCACCTTAGTCGTTGAATTTCCATAAAAGTGCGCGGTCTACTAATCAGACTTGCTTTCTATATGGTTATTAAAACTGTCGATGTTGCGTTTCCTTACGTAATAGGAGAGAAGACAATCCAATTCTCCGGACGGGGACAAAGATATCGATCCTCTGATACTGAATCTCACTGACATTGGCCAAGAGATGGTTGTCAATCTGCGTCACATCAGCCTGCGAGCGCATCCGTGCTACAGAGACCCGGACCCGATCAATCTCTATCACAAAGTGGGTCACGGCACGTTGGACATGTATGTGTTAAGCCCGAGCAAGGATAGTCGCGAGGTTCGCGAGTTCCTGGCGAAATGGCACACATCCGACTCGAAACTGTTCGCTGGCGGCCATAAGAAAGACTCGAACAATCTAACCTTCCCGATTCAGAATCTAGTCTCGATATGCGCTTTGCTAGTTTGGCAGCCAGCGAATCCCGAGGACACAATCACGAGAATACTGTTCCCTGGGAGCACGCCTCAGCACAAGATCTTCGAAGGTTTCGAACGATTGAAACACTTGGAGTTCCTAAAGCATCCTGTCTGCTCTGCGAAGAGCCTCTCGCCGTCCGCGTCCTTAGCAACCTTACGAGACAAGCCTGCGAAGCAAAAATTGAGCTTGATCAGTGAAAAGGAAACCTCGAAGAAGATAAGCACAGAGGCGAAGAAAGAGAAGAAAGAATCGCCGGAGATTAAAATGAAAACGACCGACGAAACGCTCGCGAAGACGCCGATCATCCCGACGAAACCGCAAGCTGTTAAAGCCGAGACGAAAGCTAAGAAAGTGATCGAGAACAAGAAGATAGAGGTGGAGAAAGAGAGCAAGAAGGAGAAAGAGGCGAAAGAAGGGAAGAAGGAGGTTGCGAAGAAGGATGCTGGGAAGGAGAAATCGGAAAAGACGGAGGAGAAATTGGAGAAACGCGAAGAGGAACAGAAGACAGAGAGGATAATTCCACCGGCGAAGGAAGCGAAGCCTAAAGAAACTAAAAAGAAAGAAGAGAAACAGAAGAGTGCTAAACCTCTAGGAAAGATCGAAACGAGGCCGAAGGTGATCGAGAAGAAAGTGAAACAGTCCCCTGTGGAGAAGAAGGATGCTGGAATGATAGTGAAGTCTTCCCCGACGACGCCAAAGAAAACCATCAACGGCGTGGCAACGAAGACAGAGATCTCGAAGGTGAGCGCGATGAAAGCGAAGACTCAGAAGGCAGCGATTGAACCGGCAGCGAAAAGCACCAAGGACGCGAACAATAGGAAGGTAGTGGAGCAGAAGAACATTGAAAAATCAGCTATAAAGGACACGACTAGCGTGGTCAAGGTGTCGGCGAAACCTAAACCGATGGACAGAAAACCGATTGGTCGTCGAGGAAAGCCAGTCAGTCCCAGCAAAGTCAAAGTGTCTGGAAGCCCGGCGAAGTCTACTCGTAGCACGCCAACGACTTCCGTGAAATCCGACAAAGACGGCGTGATTCGCAAAGCGAAGAGCGACAAAGGTACAGCTGACTCGTCGACCGTGTCCACGCCGTCCGGAATTGAGGCCGAAGCCGGCGCCAGACTTGTCGAAAAGAGTTTGATAGAACAGTCGGAGGACATTTCTTTAGACTCGATCGAGAGTAAGGTGTTGGCTGACTTGAAAGAGGAACGGGAAGTCGTTGAAGAGATCGAAGCGGTCCTTCAGAAAGCGGAACGTATCGAAGAGACGAGGAAGGACGATCGTTCCGAGGGTGACGACGAAATAACCGCGGAACTCACTGACAAGAAGGAAGAAGACATTACCGACGATGATATAATCGAGGCTGACATGGAAGACGCGCTCAAGAGGGAACTTATCGATGAGTATTTGATCGTCGAGAAAGAGGAAGATTACATAGAGGACTCGACTCAGAGCGGCGAGGGTGAACAGAAGCATATTTTGGACGAGGCTGAGTCTGAAAAGGTGAAGATGCTGAAGGATATGGAACAGGTGAAGGAGAAAGGTGCCGAGGAAGAGGTGGAGGAGAAAGAGAAGGACGAGAGCGTAGAGAAACGTGAGAAACAACTGGAGGAGAAAGAGGGAATATCCAAGGCCGAGGAAGAGAAAGCAGAGCCGATTGATTTGTCTTCGGATCGTAGAGAGCAACTGGAAGAGGAGGTCAAAGAAATAATCGCCTCCGCGGCGGAAACGATCCAACAAAAGCCAGAGGAGAAAGATGATTCTGGCAAGAAGGATAGCGAAGATATTACCAAGGAACCGTCGAGTTTGAGTCCCGATAAATTGGACTCCTCCGAGAAGAAAACCACCGATACCGACTTGAAACCTGAGGCTGACCAGAAAGAGCAAGTACCAGAGAAATTGGAAGAATCGCAAGAACGTATCTCGACTTTGGAATCCGGCGCCACGACAACGGCGCCGACACTTCCGGAGGACGAACGAATACCGCTCGACGAGATAAAGGAAGATATCGACGAGAAGCATATCATCGAAGAAGTGAAAGAGAAAGATGTTCCGAAGGTTAAGGAAGAGGTCGCTGCTGCTGCTTCGCGAATCGTACCTCCCACGGTAACTACGAAACCGGACGTTCAAGTATTCGACGTCCGTCAAGCAGTACCGTGTCTTCAACGTGATATTGTAAAGACACCGGATGAAGTCGCTGATTTGCCGGTCCACGAGGAGGTGGATCCTAAATTGTACAGGATGGAGGACTTCGAGAAGGACAAGGAGGAGAAACCAAGTTTGGTACAAGCGCGAGAACCAGAGCAACAAGTGCCGGCGCAGGAGGTGAAGGAACCGCCAACTCCAACTGTCAAGGAGCAAAAAGGAGTTTTCAGCTTCTTCGGCAAGGTAGCCGATAAATTCGAAAAGGGTATCGACAAGTTAACTAAAAAATCCAAAAAGGACCAAGAGAAAGATACCGACGACAAGTCTTCATCGAAGTCCAGCTCTCCGAAAGAGGCGAAGGTGCAAGAGAAGACTGTGCTCGAAGAAGTCGATGTCGAGAAGATGTTCCCGAAGGTTGGTAAACTTAGCGAGAAGCTCCAGGAAGCAGTTCAGCCCGAGGCAAAAACCAAGATAGAGGATATCGGCAAGAAAGAAATCGAACGTGACGTAACTGCAGAACTTGAAGTCAAAGATAAAGAAGCTAAACCAGCTGAAGAAGAAATTGTAGAGGAAAAACCGAAATCTCCAGTATCGAAACCCATTGAGGAAGAGAAAATCGAACTGAAAGAAGAAATAGTGAAACCAAGTGAAGCTCCGCCAAGTGTAGATGTCGAGGTTGAAGAGAAGAAGGAGAAATCACCAGAGATCGACACCAAGGCTAAGAAGGAAAAAGAGCTTGTTGAAGAAGTGGAAGAAGACACGGAAGAGATAAAAGCGTTGTTGGAAGAAGCCTCCAAGAAATTTAAGACGGTAAAGGACAGCTTGAGAGATTCTCTAGAATCGTTAGAAGAGAAGATCGCGGACGAAACGGCTGATCTGGTCGTTCAGGACGTTCCTTCAGTAAAGGATGTCGTTAAAGACACGCTGGAAGGCGTGGTGGAGAAATTGGAAGCGATCAAACCACATATCGAAACCGCGTCTTCCGATAGCAAAGAGCCTGAAAAGGTGAAATTCCATATACCGAAGGAAGAAGATTTCGAGGACGAAGTGCCTACGAAGGACGTTAAGGAAGCTGTTCGAGATGTTGGCGAGGTTCTTGCTGGGACAGCCGGTATTGACATCGAAGACAAACCCAAAGACGTTATCGAAATTGTGCGTAAGGTTGCCGAAGTTCTCAAGGAAGATGATTTCCTCTCGGACAAAACGTTGTTCGAGGAGCCAACTAAAAAGGAAGAAACTGCGTCGCCACCTAAACCCGTCATCGAAGCTAAATCGCCGCCTAAACCTGTCGCAGAGACCGTGTCACCACCTGAAGCCGTACTTGAAGCCAAATCACCCGAAGATAAATCAGCCAAAATTGAGGATAAGATTCCTGTTATACCGACGAAAGTTGGAATCACCGAGGAAATTTCTCCTTATCAGGAGGAGACCGAAGAACTCGTTGAAGTACAAGAAGAACCATGCGTCAAAGTTGTCAAAGAAACGGCGGCGACTCCGTCTCTGAAAGAAGAGGAAGACAAGCGCGACGCTAAGGAAATATGCGAGGAAATGTTGGAAGAAGACATTGAGAAGATTGTTCCTGAAACTGTAGCTGAGACGAGAGACGATTCGAAGGTGGACGTAATGGAAGCTGGATTGGAAGAAGTCTGTGTGAAGGAAACTGTGAAATTGCTGATCGAAAAAGACGAGAAAACTCAGGCAACTATAGAAGAGTCTGTGATAGGTTTCGAGCAGAAGGTCTCTCCCGGCAAAGCGGAGATTGTGATGGTTTCGCCTGGCTCGACGCCAACTTCACCGAAATTTGCTGCAGACAAAATGCAGGAGAGTAAAGTGGACTTGAGCAAGGAAATCGAAACCGGACTTAAATTGCCCGCTGAAATAAAAGCTATTGTCGATAAGGTAGATCGTATTGTGGAAGAGATAATTGAAGAACTTGTGATTAAGAAGAAGAAAATTACGATTGAGATTATAGAGTATATAACGATTGTTAAAGGTGTTCCAAAAGAGCGTGTAATTTATATTATTGAAGAGATTATTGTAAGGAAAGGCCTGTCGAAGGAAGATGTTGTCGATAACGTTGATATCTTAAAACTGGAAGAATCTATTACCCCGAAATTGAAAATGGAACTTGAGGAGTATATTATCAATGAGTATGTGAAGAAAGGAAAATGTATAACTATCGAAATAGTCGAGGAAATATCGATCAAAAAGATCGTTCCGAAAGTGATCATAATCCGTATCGTCCAAGAAATTATCGTCAAAAAGTTAATCGACGTTAAAACTGACGGTCTGTTTGATGCACAACTGGAGCAGATTGACACTGAAGAGAAGAAAGAGGAGGAAGAGAAAGAGAAGGAAGATGAGAGAAAAGAAGAAGAAACAGAGGAGAAAGAGATTCCATCGAAATTAGATAAAAAGGAAGAAAAATTATCGCCAATTGAAACTATCGTGAAATCAGAATCGAAATCTCCTGTGGAAAAAGAGATCTCGGTGGAAAAAGAAACAAAATCACCTAAAGAAGAAGATCTACACAAAGAAAAACTTACCGTGGAAGAAGAAACCGTTTGTTTGCCAGCTGAAGAAGAAGAAGAAGGAGAAGAGGAAGAAGATATAGAAGAAGATGGTTTCGTAAGTATTAGAAAGTTTTCTAAAACAGAAATACAGCTAGGCGACAAGGTAACAGCGCCATCTGCCAAACCGGACACTCTAAAAGAAGCTATAGACAAAAGACACGAGAAAGATATTGGCGACGACTTTGAGGCTGTTGAACAAGAATATAAAGTGCGTGACGTGACTGTTACTTCGCTGGAAGACACGTCTCGTGTTATTTCACCAAAGTCAGACGAATCAAGGGAGCGAGAATACGCAGAAGAAGCTGTAGAAGATGTGACCGTAAGCGATGTTATCGAGGCTGATGAAAAATTCGTTCACGAAACGAAAGAGAAAGCCGAGAAGAAAGAACTACCTCTCGATGCAAAACCAGATAAATTGGATAAAGAGAAAGTAGAAGTGAAAGTAACGGAAGCAACAGAGTCCATTGATACTATAGAAAAGTACCTGGATGAGGCTAAAGAGAAGAAGGAGCAGAAGATTGACGAAGTAGCAGCGAAAGAATCACCTGAAGAGAAAGTGGATATAACTACAGTGGAGAAAGAGAAGAGGAAACGTTCAATCGACGAGTTGGAAAAAGATACAGTACCCGAAGTTAGTACGAAAGAAGCAGAAAAGATTGAAGAAAAGGAAGAATTGAAACCAGCGGAGAAGAAGGAGGAAGTGAAGCCAATAGAAAAGAAAGAAGAAGAGAAGCCGGCAGAAAAGAAAGAAGAAGAGAAACCGATAGAGAAGAAAGAAGAATCTAAACCTGTGGAAAAATTGGCTGAACCAGAATCTCCTGTTCAAAAAGAGGTCACTGAAGAAATTAAACCTGTCGAAATTACAGAAACAAAAGAGGAGAAGAGAGAAGAAAAACTGGAGGCAGATATCGTTGACGAGGAGAAGAAACCTGAAATACTCGAGGTGGAACGTAAGAAGAGCGTTGAAGAATTTAAGGAAGAAGCTAAGAAGGATGAGAAAGTATCTCCGGAAGTGGACAAGATCGAAGTTGAAAAGAAGGTCGAGAAAGAAGAACCGTCTAAAGAAATACCAGTTGCAGTGAAAGAAGAGAAGGTAGAAGAAGAGAAACAAGAGAAATCACCTGAAGAGGATACCTCAACTGTTCGAAGGATGTTGGTCACAGCAAGCAGCGAAGATGGCGGTCAAGAAACTGAGATTTGCGCAGCCGGTACTATCGCGTTTCAAAAAATTGTTACACCTGACGATTCTCTGAAGGATGTATCCGTCAAATCAACACCTGACAAAGATTCGTTGCTTCTAGATAAGGACTCTCTGCACTCAGACATCAGCACACCAGAGAAAGACAGTATCTCTGACAAATCACCATCGATGAAAGATGTTGGAAAGGTAACTCCTGAAGACAGTTTGGATAAATCGCCAATTGACAGGCGTGATTCGCGCGAACTGGAAGACAGTTTAGAAAAAACGGTACCTGGTAAGCCAAAGGAAGCGGACAGCAGCACTTCTCCGTCTATGATAGAACCGGAAGTTCCAAAGTCTCCAAGTTTGCAAGAGCAGAAAGAAATTCTTCAGGATCTGGTTAAAACGGCCGGCGAAAAGGTGGAGAAAATCGAACCTGCCGAGCCATTTGCTGACAAAACAGAGAAAAAAGAATTAGACACGAAACTGGTTGAAGAAGCAGTTGAAGAAGCTTCAGAGAAACCGACGTCGATTTCAGAAATATTGGAAACTGACGCAGACATTCGTAAGAAAAGTCTCGATATCACCGCGTCGAAATCAGCCGAGTCTCTTCGATCGGAGGACATCTCCCCGGCAGAAACTATTTTCGCGAAATCGCCCACGGACAAACGAGAAGAACAAACGAAGATCCCTGATCTGAAAGATGAGCCTGTAAAGTCGATGCTTGAACTGTTTGAATCTGAGAAGAAGATTGGGATGCCAGAAGATTTGAAAGCAGATGTGACTAAAGGAGTGACACAGGTTGACAGTAAAATCGACGTGTCTGTAAGTGAAAAAGAAGACAAGAAAGAGCCTCCTGGTATTTCACCGAAAAAAAGTCCTGAAGAGAGTCCTGAAAAAAGCCCTGCAAAGAGTCCTGAACTAAAAGAAAGATCAATTACTGAACCTACCAAAGCAGAAAAGGTAGAATCAATCACAGACCTTAAATCAGCGGCTGATCGAGACAAGTTAGAGGAAAAAGATAAATCTCCCTCTCCGGCCCTTAGTGACAAAGATTTGCAGGAAATAAGAGAGGATGTTGCGCCCAGCGTTAAGTCGCAGGATATTACATCTACCGACATTAAACAGACTGACCTAGTTGTTAAGGATAAATCCCCAATTGTAGATACAGATCAGATAAAATCAGAGCCACTAGAAACTGTTACAGATGTGAAATCTCCAACTTCAGAGAAATCAAAATCTCCCACTCCAATAGAGAAGATTGAAAAATCTGATGTCACTATTGCGGTAATAGAAAAGAAAATCGAAGAAGAATTAGATATTTCGAAACGTCCGGTTGAAGAGTCAGAAAAAGAAGTGTCACCGGAGAAACCAAAAACTCCAACCACAAGCCCCGTTCTCGAAAAGTTATCAAAAGTGGAAGTTTCAGAAATCCCTAGCGAGAAAGCAGGCTTGACAGACCTGGTAGAATCAGAGGAGCCTTTAGCATCAAAGCGACCTAGCATTCCTAGTGAGCTACATGAGTTTGACATAAAGGAAACAGACAAAGCTAGATCATTCAGTATAACGAGCGCTATCGAAGAGCTTGAGACTAGAGATCATTTGAAATCGCCAACTGAAAAGGCTGAATTATCCACCGAAACGGATGAAACGAGAGAGAAATCGAAATCACCAAGCATTTCAGGAGAATCGAAGGATTTGAAAGAAGTTGAAGAGAAGCTTGACAAAGTTACGTCACCTCGACACGTCGATGCAGAAGCGAAAGATGAGGCAAAAGAAACTCAGAAGTCTAGATCTGCCAGTGTCGCCAGTGTAACAAGTGTTTTAACCGAACCAAAGGATAAATCTAAGTCCCCCAGCATTGCTGGGGAGACTCCTGACTTGAAAGAAGTTGAAGCAAAGGATGGCTCGGATAAGTCCAAGTCTCCAAGTGTGACCAGTGATATACCCGACTTAAAGGACGTGGACGTCAAAGAAACAGAGAAATCTAGATCTCCCAGTGTAACAAGTGTTCCAGTCGAGGCAAAAGAGATATTGGATAAATCAAAGTCTCCTAGCGTAGTCGGTGAGACACCCGACTTGACAGATGTTGAAGCTAAAGAGATAATAGAGAAGTCCAGGTCTCCCAGTGTCACAAGCATACCATCCGAAGGAAAAGAACCATCGGATAAATCTAAATTGCCTAGCATCGCTGGCGAAGAATCCGATCTAAAGGATCTTGAGCCGAAAGATACTGAAAAGTTTAGGTCTCCAGTGGAAGCAAAAGATACATTGGATAAATCAAAAACACCAAGTGTTGTTAGCGAGACACCTGATTTGAAGGAAGTTGAAGCAAAAGACATTGAGAAATCTCCCAGTGTAACGAGCATTTCAGCAGAACCGAAAGACAAGTCAAAGACT
>CAJDYZ010012717.1:0-13290 GCA_903986555.1 Heterotrigona itama
CACACGTGACGTAACAGAGAAGGAGCGCACTATTGAACGACAAGGACAGACACATTTCTCTTTCCAATCTGTTAGATATTCACTAATTATTCAAATTTCAGGAATAATTTACGCTCTTTTGAAATGGAAGAATACAGTATAAATCTTAAGTAACGTTCCTTTACAGTTTTGGATACGATTTTTCGTCCAATTAATTAGTTATTAACAAATATCTCAACAAGCGTCTCGGCCTACGCAATGCATATCTACGATTTTTCATTATTATCCAGTTCTTGAAAGATCAAATCTCATTATTTGAAATCGCAGAAGCTTCCTTAGACTCTGTACTTTACATTCCATGCACAAAGACAATTAATTGATTGTTTATTAATTCAAATTATGCGAAAATTCATCGCGTCGGTCCTCTATCGTAACAAAATGTCGCGCGATAATCATTAATAACTGTTAATTCACACAATAATTCCGATATGAAACTGCACGAGAGTATTGCTTGCAGTCTGATTATTATTCCACGATTCTAAAAGTGCACGATTTTGCCCCAGAAATTGTGTATAGTTAACGAATATTCGATAAATTAGACAGAAAAGTCTATCTTTCCTCGTCTGTGCCGTTGTCTTTCCTTTCTGCAGGCAAGTATTGCCATCTATTGGATTGCGACTAGAAATTGGACAGCGTAACAGGAATATAGAACGTGCAAAGAGGTATCTCAGGCAAGACGCGGGATACTGTGCGACAGACCATGTACCACGAGTCAGACAAGGAGCGCATTATCCTGTGACAAGGACAGACACACTTCTCTTTCCAATCTATCGAATACTCGTTTATTGCTCTATTCTTGGGATAAATTTATGCACTTTTGGAATTGGATAGTAAGGTATAAACCTGAAGCAACGCTCCTATATAGTTTTGGATGTGATTTTTTGCTTAATTAATTAGGTATAAATGATTCTTTCAACAAGTGTCTGGGCACCTCGACGTATGTCCACGTGTTTTGCATTAATATCGAACTTTTCGGAGATTGAAGCTCGTTAGTTGGAATTGCAAAAGCTTTCGTGAACCCTGCGCTTTGTATCCCATGCGCGGAGATCATTAATTAATGACCTGTTAATTCAAATTTTGCGAAAATTCATCGCAACATCTTGTACGGCAACGGGTTGTCGTGGGATAATCATTAATTATCGATCATTTCAGTAACAATTATGATTTAAAACTGCATGTGAATATTGTTTGTAGTTTGGATTTTACTCCACAGTTCCAGAAGTGTACGATTTTGTCCTAGAAATTGAGTAATTGAATATTCAATAGATTAGACGAAGAAGTATATCTCTCTTTGTTGGACATTGGTGTTATCCTTTTCTATGAGCTGGATGCTGCTGCCATCTGGCGGCGTCTGCTGGAAACTCCTGTTAGACAAGAAGCGCAACAGTGTGCGACAAGGACAGAGATAGAATTTAGTTCCACCGTTTCACCGCTACGCGACGCTAGCATTTGTCCATAAATGTCCATAAATTGAAGAAAGTTTCATTTGCAAAAAAGATTAATTTAGGGGATTAATTTGTGAACCTTTGCGATTGTATCTTCTTAATTGGATCCTTAACTTTTTTTCAATGTCCTGTTTGTCTCGCAAAACTACCTCAATAACTATTTTTTAAATTTATCAATATCTTTAGTTCACTGGCAGATGTCGCCAGTCTCGAAAAGATGACACCTGCTTTAATTGCAAGAAAATACATAGTAATTAAAATGATTAATTTGTAAACTTTTGGCAGTACATCATCGGATTCAGACCCTCAGGTTTCTTCATTGTTCTATTTGAAGTTTCTTCGTTGTTCTATTTGATTCACAAAAATGCACGGTTAATAATTTTCAATTTTTTGATCAATGGATCGAAACGTTCTTTCGAATTATTGAGATAACATTAACATGATATGTCAATCAAAATTTTGCAAATAGATAGTTAAAATAAAGAATAACAACTTTCACAGACAATTTCAAACATGCATTTCTGTTTAATCAATTAATTATTAAGAATATTCATTAATTATTCACAATTTAATTTCATTAATTGACGATTCTTTGTAGGAGATGGTTTCAAAAGCTTTTGGAATTTTAAAAAGATTACACCTCGGACAATTTATATTTTTATGTAAGGTTATAATTATATTTTAAATATAACATGAGTAAGAAACACGAATCACCTACATTTTAATACATGGGTACAATACAAATAATAATTTATACAAGATATTAAGATAACCTATGCTTTAAACATAAAATTGCTGTCAATATCTTTATAAAACACTTTTCTTTGCTTCAGGCAGAGATTGTCAATCAAGAAGAAATGCTCGAAAGTTCACCAATCTCATCGTCTGAACCAAGAATTCAACGAAACCCAGATTCTGAAATCTCTACGGTATCAAACCATGTCAAACTACAAGTGTCTACTTTTAAAAATACTCGTCTTTCAACAACAAGCGTTAACGATGTCGAAAATCCTCGTGAACACCTTCCAACGGACAATGTTCATCTAAAAAAATTAAATCTCATGGAAGAAAAGATATTGTACAGTAATAACAATCTCTCTCCAACAATTTCAGTAGATTTTCACGAGAATACTACTGATTATACTAGTCAACAATCCTTGCAAAATAATGCATCTTTCAACTCATCTTCAACGGGATATAATCCTCAAGATGATCGCAATATTCCAAATAATCGTGCAACATTGAGAAAAGAAATATTGAATGACGTTAATTCAGAGAATATAAATGCGAGTAAATACTCAGAGTTGCGTTCGATGGATCATGCTGGAGATGAAATTGTTCAAGTTCGAATGCAAAATACGAGCGTAACCGAGAGTGGGGCTACGAAGTTGATTTACTCTGTTCATCTGGGAGGGAAACCTGTACCTGCAGAAACAGCTGCCAGGGATATGGCTCTTTTGTCGCCTCAAGAAGTTGCATTGGAACTTGGCGCGCCAGTTCTTATTCAGAGTGAACGTAAGTTACGTTATTGTCATTCATTCTTTTTCTTTTTTTTTCTGGATTTTAATATGTTGGTATTGTATTAGTAATGTTTAATAGTTAGTATTTAACAATTTTGACTTTCCCTATATCATGGGAAAAGAGATTTAGAATTGTTATTACTATAATAATCATTTATAGGAATAGTAGATTTGAAATTGTTGAGATTATTATTAAAGTTATTAAAATCATTATTAAAGTTATTAAAGGAAAAATAAATTTAAAACTATTTTAAAATATAATAAAAATAAATTCATTATTATTCGTCGCATTTCATTATTATAAATTCGTTCTTGGTAATAGATAATTGTAAGTATTTTTAATATTAATTTTTATGTACATAGCATACTTGAAAGAAACAAGACCATTGGCCCTTTCAAGAAAAAGAGATGCATGGCTATTAGTTGGTGCAGCAAGCGCTGGTTTTATATTATTAGGATTGGTCGTCGCGGGATTAATTCTTGCAGCAAAAAGGAAAAGAGCACATAGTGCTGTAGCTGCACCACCGAGTCATCATATTTTAAGAAAGAAACAAGAATATATTCAAGCAACTACTGGTATTGACAATAATGCCTGCTCGACATCTGAGATGGAAATTAAGGTATGTAAGGCATGAAATTTTATTTAAAAAAAATACAAGCGTGTAAAGCGTCAGACAAAATGATGTTTAATAATGTAACTTTTAAGTAATCTTCAATACTGCATTAGTAATTATAATTTGAAAATTATATTTGAAATTCAAAATTGCATAAATATCAGCACTTTGTTAATTACAAGCATACGTAATTGTTTCTACATTGTAGCTTGTAAGTATTAATTCCTTTAATAGCTTGCGTCAGACGCAAAAGAGTATATTATCCAATAATTGAGCCAAATGACTAGTTGGAATTACAGAGGATTCTAACGACAGACTCGTGCATTTATGCGACCATTGACTTCAGGAAAATATTCGACGTTCCTTTAAACTGATTTATAGCGAGTAACTTTATCGATCTTCTGCATATTCTATCCTTCTTTACAGACTGACGGTACCAGTCAGAGACAGACTCCTGGAAGTTTATCGAGAACTCCAGTTTCTCTTGAAACCCCCGACAGTCTTGAGGCAGGAATTCACGAAATTTCAAGCGACGACGAAGAACAGAAAAGTAAAATGCGAGACTCGAGTCCGTGGGAACATTCTTCGAAGAGAACCAGGTACAACAAAATATGAAGAGAATAAAAATTTCATCTGTTTAAATTTATTTGATATTAATTATTAAATCGAATCTTTGTATTTTGAAAATTTTGGAAGTCTTATCTTAAAATTCGATATCTTTATTTTAAAACTTTTAATAATCCTTAAAACTTTGAAATTCAATTTTCGTACTTTGGAGCTAACTACTTCTAATAGTTTTAAAAAATAATTTTGAACATTTATAGCATGGTATTTTTAATAATTATTATTTATATTTAATTATAGATTGGCGCATGGAAGAATGTCACGAACGAATGCTATTGACACGCCTCGAACATCCGATTCGACAGACGTAATCGTCGATCATCTAGAAACGTTAGATTTTTTGGAAAATAATTACACGAGGCAAGAAGAAGCTACAGCCTCGCCGCATTCTTACCTTTCTATGCCATCTTGCAAGCCATTCCCCAGCATGAAAAGTGTCGAACCACTTTCAAGAGTATTGGAACCAGTTATGGTGAGCAAATCTTTTACTTTGTTTTTATGCTTGCATGATATAATTAATATCTACTTCTGACGGTTTTTATTTGTTTTATTCAGGTCAAACATCTAGACATAGACTCACCAGAACTGGTGAGACGAGAAACTGATCATTTAGATGTTTATAGAAGTGATGATGCGAATGATAAATTTTTCGCGCGTACTTCGAGTGCTATCAAAGACCCTGGAGTTGTGGGACCGATAGTATGGAATCTTCGGCGACAAAACTTCTCTGCAGAAGGTATAGTTTTATTTATCATTTTTATATTTTTCAAATTTAACTTTGCTGTTACATAATTTGAATTTTATAATTGTATAATTATAAACAATTTATTTGTATAATTATAAACAATTTATTTGTTCGTCTTAACTAATTAATATAAAATAATCTCTTTATAAAATTTCGAAAATAATCTCTTTATAAAATTTCGAAAATAATCTTTAAACAATTTTTTTTTAAAACGCATACAGAAATATAACGTACAAAAGATCAATAAACTTTATTTATTTGGGATTTTAGACAATGGTACATCTGGCACAGATGTTGATCCAACGTATGTGATGCCATCCGGTCCTGTGGGAAAAGCAAGGAGAAGACTTCACGAACTTCTGGAAGATTCTTTTAGCCTGTTTGGAAGCAGAGATGCAAAATCAGAAGCACAGTTGTCTGCTGCAAGACCAACTTCAGCAGCACGTGCACCAGACATCCTCACAATGTTTTCGGAAACAGGAAGATCTACTCATGCTAGGTATTTATGTCTATAAATTTTTATTTATTTTGCACATATAAAAAGAACAAAATTCTTCAAGGGGCTTAGATAGAAAGAACGGAAGAAAGAAAATAACAGAGAGCTCTTTAATTACTTTTTTTATTTAATTTTGATATAAACTTGCTTTTAGTCCCGTATCTTCGCCATTAACGGAAATGCAGGCTCGGCCTTGTACTTCATTTCCGGTGAAACCCAATGATGCTAATATCGAAGAAAATGGACATTCTGTACCATCGCGATCTCGCAGCAGTTGGGGTTCCAGACCACTAAGTGCTGGTCCATTTCACAGGCCTAATTTAATGCCGGATGTTGACACGAGACGTATACTTGTAGACAGTCAACTTCCACCAGAAGATCCAGCAGTACCATTAATAGCTTCGATTAAGAAAGAACTTGAAAAATTTTCTCCCAAATAAATTAAATAATCGAAGAGATAATAGCGTTACAAGTATTAAAAATGATAGTACAAGTGAAGTTCAACGATAATTTGCAGAAAACAATTCTAAAGATTAGTGAATATGCAAACTGCAATTCTACTTCCTGCATTGATTTTGCAAAGATTGATATTATTAAAGATATTCTAATTCATAGAATTGATATAAAAATTTTCTTGAGACTGTTATTTGTAAGTATAACTAATTATCATACTTGCTAGTTCAATATTAATTTGTGGCAGTTTCAATCTCTGTATAATCAATGGTTTGAGCCCAGATTTAACCCATTTACCAAAAAGTATTTATAAGATGGATAAAAGACATGTGAAAACCAGTATTTGAAATTCTATTTGTAACATTGTAAATATTTAACAAATTTTTATACGTACAATTTTAATTCATAATGTTTGTATTTCATGTAACATATTTATCTAGTATAGCTTACATATTCATTCAATTCATTCATTCATGTGTAAGATGATAATATTTTCTGGAAAGACTGTACAAATTAAAAACTTAGATAAAATATCTATTTACACATTATATACATATTGACATAGTTATCATAGTCATTATTACTTTATCACTAACAAAATGAAATACTGCTTTTTTCATAGCGAGGATATATGAAAATGACTTTTTAAAAGTAATTTTTCTATACGTTTTTTGTTATATTTTTGTTTGTACAGATAATAAGGTTAGAAAAATAAAAAATTGTTACTATATTCATTATCAAATTATTTATTTGTTAACTAATACGCTTATTGTATCTTTTGTTTGCCATTATATATATTATAAATTCATATAAATTAGTCAATTTGAATGCATAGTCAATTGATGTAAACCGTCCATTTTTTGTTAGAATTTATTAATATTATATTAAAAATTTCTTCATTTTAAAAAATACGACTTAATTAATTCTATCCAATATAAGAATATTTTTAATCTAAGTATATTTCAATAATGTATCAGAAAACAAATAAATTATTGATATTTTTAGTTACATATTATACTATATTTTAATTTATTTAATCTAAAAAATTTGATATTTACATATCAAATCCTTTTACGATATTTTCAGTATTTCAACAAATCGATCGTTATTACAAAAATCTTTGTAAGTATGTTCATATTGAAGTTTAAGAACGGGATATTTTTTTGTAAAAAATTGTATATATTCAGGATGACTTGGATCAACTTCTAAAAGCAAACGTCCTCCCGGCTTTAAAGCCGTGGCAGCATATTTTAATAAAGGTTTAATAACTTTTAAGCCATCATCTCCTCCATCAAGCGCTGTTAAATCTTCGTAACTAGAGAATAAAATTACAAATACTATAAGTATACAAAATATTAATAATTTATAATATTTAGAAAATTTTTCGATTTATAGTAAAGTTTATATAAAAGGTAATTTAATTACATTTTAATTTCAGGAGTTAATGTAAGTATTTGTTTGGTCGGTACATAAGGAGGATTACTAACTATGAGATCGAAAATCTTCGAGTTCAAATCGATATCGTTGGGTCCACTCAATATATTCGATAGTTCTATCGAACCATTGTCTTTAAGCGTTGCGTGCACAACTGAAACTCGATCTTTTAAATCTAATCTGTCTCGATTTTCTTTGGTTAAGTCACACGCGTCTGGATTTGAATCGATCGCTACACAATTAACCTAGAAATATTTATTTAATTTTACGTATAAATCGTGTTGGTGTTGCATTATGGGAAATCATTCTCAATATAAATAGTTAAATATATGCAAGATAAGGTAACTGATTATTATAATAATTACTGTTTTGTCAGTATGTGCGATCGCGAGAGATACGGCGCCAGAACCACATCCAACTTCTAAAATTTCTTGTCCTTTATTTTCAGAAGAATTCAGTGCCTTTAAGACGTAATGAACTAACATTTCACTTTCGGGTCGTGGTATGAAAACTGGCGGGACTAATTTCAAAGTAATATCCCGGAAGTCCCATTCTCCTATTATGTACTGAACCGGCATTCTGTAAAAATTTGATTTTAACGAGAAAGAACGATAAACAACAATACTGTTAAAAAGATTTTACCGCGATAATCGGCATTCGCACAACGAATCCAGTGTATCACATTGATCTGACGTAAGTTGTTTATTTAGTGCGTTTGCGACATCTAATATCTGGAAATAAATTTCTTTTGGGATGTTACTCGGAATAAATGTATGTACCTTTTTAGTATTCTTTTATTTTACGATCATATACACTAATATTAAAAGGTTATTCTTTATTTAAAGGAACAGATCTAACAAAAATATATAATGCTTAAAATAGCGAATATGAGCTGATGATTTTAGCAGTTAACACCAGTCACCATGAAAATACAAGAATGAAGAATTGAAATTATTACGAGCATGTCTGCTTAGTAATGGTAATACCTTGCTAGTGCCTATGACGTGCGCAACAATGTGCTCGATCGATTCTACGGGTTCTGGAATACCTTCCTTTTTAAACCGGTCGCTCCATTGTTCAATAATTTCACCAACGGTAGAACATTGTACGTTCGTCGTAGACAGAGTTCGCGTTGGTCGATTAAACGTGATAATTTTATTTTTACTGCATTGTACACACGCTTCGGCGGTTACGACACTGAAGAAAGTACGAACACCCGAAAGACATCGAAACAACATTATGTTTCACGTAGAATAATTCGTCGTTATCATCCGATCGCGTTATCAATCGAAAATTATTTTACGCTATAACACACGTACGAGATATTAAAACATTTTGCATTTATTAACCTCGCAGTTCTTCGCTCGCTCAGTTCTGCTACGTGCTGCCAGCTGTTGGGAAATACATTTAATTACATTCTCTCACAATATAAGGTCGATCGAGCAGAGAGAAGGTTGACGTAGAAGAAGCAATTAAATATTCGTGGGGGCAAGTAAATTACAACATATCAACGTAATCGTAAATGCTTACAACTACACAATACGTACACGAATACGAAAAAACCCATTATTAAACATGCGAACCAAACACACGGTTCTCTCAAACAGTACAAAGCCAAATAAATGTTGCATGTTTGACAAATCTGTGTTGTTGTCGAAATTTGTTGTTGTTTCGTGATATTAACCGGTCAAATTGTCAATATCAGGCATTGAAATTCTTTGAAATTGGCAAGATCGTTCGTCTTGCGTTCAGTCGATAACGTATCGTCGATTAGCGGCGCATGCGCAGACCTGCGTAACGGAAAGAAGGGCGCGGGCCTATAGGCCGTGATTCGGTTTAGGACGCCAGCAGTCGCCACCGGTCCAACTCGTAACTCGTGGCTCGCGACCTGCGATTCAGTCTGCCATGATAGTCGTCGGTGTCGCGCGAGTGCACCGTTGAACTTTCGCGTATCATTGACTGTCTTTCTGACAAAAGGGACGATCCAATGGGCTAAGCTGCTGCACGCTTCGACGGACACGTGTATACGATTGTTTTGGAATGACGGCGCTTCCGTGTTCGACAGTGTGGACCTTCTACGAATCACACGCGTCTTCAACCGAGTGAATGGCGGCGGGTGGTGTGGCGGTGTTGTGACGTGTGTCTCGTGCCGCGTTGACTGTCAGTTTCGTCGCGTATCGAAAATCGAGTCGGTTCTTGATCTTGCACGACGCGGCGTTATCGTTGTCGCGATACGCACGATTGCACATACGAACGACAATCCACGAGTACGCACGATCGCAATACGGTTATCAACATTCGTTTTCGCAATCGTGCGGCATTTGTTTACGAACGGCGGCTCTCCCGTTGGTTGAAGAGCATGCGAGAGTAAGGTGTGGTGAAAAATGACATGTAGATTTTCGTTGTCCGTTCGTTCCTGCCTCTCTTTCTCCTTCTCAACCTTTCCCCCTTCCTCTTTGTTCTAGGCACGCGTATTCCTATCCTTCCCTTCCGCCTTCACCGGTTTGGTATACCGGCGAGAGTCGAAAGCCTCGCGAAAGTAAGAATTCGCTGTCACGCGCGACTGTCACAATACTGTTCTCACATAGAACGATGCTTTCCGGAGAAGTAACGAGGAGAGAAACAACGCGAGGATAAAACTATCTTCGTGCATGAAGATTGTGTTTTTGATCAATTCCTCTTATATACATACTCCGTATGTGAAAGAACGTTTTCAATTCATTTTAGCCAAGCGAAAAAAAGAGAGGGAGTCAGTTTTTTGTTCACAAAGAAAAAAAGCAACGGAAGAATCGTAGAAAGATACAGTTTTGGAATATGTTGTCGTTGGGATTAAATGCCGGAAACGACCGGCCATGAAGAAACAGTTCGCTCTGGTAGGTTCACGCCCCTTTGTGCGTCAGGTCTCACCGTATCGTCGATGATCGACTGAAAATTCAATACCAATGTATTCGGTGTTTTGTGATCTGTGTCGCGTGAAAACCTAGTATCCGAAGAGGTTTATCGAGCGACGCGCCTTCGCGAGTGCTGGTGTTCTTCGTGTCTGTTAGCGGTCCCGTGGTTTCCATGCGGGGATAGATCAAAGCGTGCCTCGAGGGAAAAACGTGCCTCGTATTGTATCGTAAAATAACGGGGCATCGAAAGTGACGTATCGTTCGCTCGGAATTCATTCCGTGACAGGGAATTTCCTGTTATCGATATTTGCGCTCGCTTGGCGCGTACGCAACGTTGCGCGAGCGTGCACGCCCTTCCCGCCTGGCCTCTCTCCCCTCGCCCTCGTCTACGCAGCGATCGTCGACAGCCGTCGTCGTCTCTACAGGGGAGCGATTTCGTCGGTCGTGTTGTTTAGTGTTTGCACGTAACGGCGGTGTGACCGAGGGAGCACACATCAGTCGTATCGATGGACAGTGTCGCGTTATGCGTGCGGGCCAGTCCGAAATACGCGACACCGCGTGAAACTGTACACGCGCCGGCTATCATCAACAGAGAAGAGATATCCTGCGTTATCTCTTTCTCACGTTCGAGTAGAGAACCGTGCTGTGAATGAGAAGATGTTCAACTTTATGAAGAAGGCTACGGAGAAGGACGACAAGGAGAAGCGGAAGCGCGAGAAGAAGGAACGAAAAGATGTCAAGAAACGAGATCGAAGTAGTATGTCCGCTGAGGAATTACTACGTTTGGATGAAGTACGTTTTTTCGTTTGTTTATTTCTTACAAATTAAAATTGTTCGGTCGTGAAATAGTAGGCTTATCCCTAACGTTAGTTTCTCCGTAATATTATTCCTCTCATTTGGTACACAAAATATGCGTAATATTATCTTGTGAAACTTATCTCGTTTGTCTGATAAAAATTTGTCGAGGTACATATGTCGAAATATTGACTCTAACCTATTGACCTATACGCGCTTTCTTCAATATACTTATCTATAAAGTGGATGTAGTAGATAATTTCTACGATTTGTCGAGTTTAAGTCATCGTGGATAATCTGTTTTTATCTGGGAGTTTTTTTTTGGGGGGGGGGGGGAGTTTGAACACCTTTAAAGATAATGTTCGACGAGTCGTATGTGTTCACTGTGTAGTAACACAGCATACCACAAATATTTCGTCATACGTTTTAGAAGAATTTTCCAGCTTTTTTGTCCGATACGTAGATTTGAACCTTGGTATTTAAATACATTTTCATAAGTTTATCGTCAGTATGAAACATTACAAATGCAAATGAATTGCTGCATTGGAAGTAGTTTACCGATTTCCTACTTCTGTTATTTACTCGTTCATTAAAAAAGTAGTATTTTTCATATATATTTCGTGCATTATTGTTGATAGTAATTTATTATGATTCGTTGATTAATTTCTTTTTCGAGATAAGTTTTAAATTTTAAAATTCACACGAAATGTTTTTATATGATAAACGATAAGAAACAAATATATATCTATGACGTTTCTAGTCAATTTTTTTCGTAGCGAAATATGTAGCATAGCTTAAAATAAATTTTACTTATAGAATATAATTTTGTGTAGTAAAATAGAAGAAAATTTTTTTTTTTATTATTTCTGTAGAACTTAATAGAATAAACATTACTTGTATAATATTACTTGTATAATATAGATTTTAATATTTCGTTAATTTTCTATTTTAAATAGAATTCTATATTGTTTTTATCGAACTAAAGATATCACTGATCTCGTACAAAGTAACCTCGCGATAATTCAAGGTCATTCAGTGGTATGTGATGTATGAATGTATATATTGGTAGGAGCAGGAAATTCTTCGAATATTCGCTGTAACATCGGTTTTTCTTTTAAAAATATAGAAAAATGTAGATTGCTATTTGCAAGAGAATGTTAACAAATTTCTGTATCATTACCATACATTTTACGCAAAATGTATAATGTTTTTCAATACAACGTTCGATACGGAATGTGTAATTTTGCTTATAATTAAGGCACGTTTCTTTTTTTTTTTTTTTATATAACAACGTATCAGTTGAAGGACGATTTGTCAAGTAGTCTGTTTTAGTTCCGTTTTAAACGAAGAAAACATTGCATTTTATTTTTACCTGCATAATCTGCACGTGGAACTCGCAGAATATTTATGACAAATGTTGATGTCGATTCATCTCGGGAATTGCACGATTATCAAAACTAGAGTCTACTAGACAACATAATTTGATAATGCAATACACATGCACATATTTATCCGTATTTCTTTGACTAGAATGCACAATATCTCAGGTATTTAATAATCAGTGGTTACAGATGAAAGATAAATATACGTTCGCTCACACACGTGTGTATAAGTCTCATTTGTCGATCGTTTCATTCATCAAACGAAAAAATAGTCGATATATCCAAGATGTTCGACGAATTACGAGGCGAATGTAAATTGTCGAGCGTCATAACGTGACTATTTAAGATTTATTTCTACGCATTCGTATATCAATCTCTCTCTCTCGTACTTTATGTATACCGTATATTACGTTTTTATAACCTTAATCATTCTTCGTCTTCGTTCGTTTTATTTCGAATGACATTTGCCGTTGTGCACAGTGATAACTATCACGAAAACTCGTGCAGTGCATTGGAAAAGTAATTTGTTTGTGGCGAATGTATGCTGGAGTATGTAGTTAGAGAGGAAATGCGGATGCATTATCAGCAGGTAGTGGAACTCGAGTGAAAGTGTTATATCATTAAGTCTCGTTTAATTCTCACACGCCGATTATTAAGATACGAGAATCTTAACATATCTACCGGAGATATGCATATAACTACACATTTAAATATATAATTATTAAGCTATATGCATAACTGTTATATATATACTTTACTGTATATATATAATTTACGTTATATATATATACTTTACGTTATATATATACTACACTACATAGTATATATATACTTTACGTTATATACTATATA
>CAJDYZ010012728.1:0-14431 GCA_903986555.1 Heterotrigona itama
TTTTTTTTTTTTTTTTCTGAGTTTGAAGGTTTGTAATTTCAGACTGAACCGGAATAAATTATTGACAAGCGATTGTTAGACGAGAGATAGTAATATTTGTCTAAAATGATTTTCTTAATGTTTTCATGCAAGACAATTGCCTTACACGTACAGGATTACGTAAATTTTAAACGATTGTTTTTTTAGAATCAAAAATCAAAAAGCTGGTACTTGTAGAAAATGTCAAATTGTAAATGCCGAACGTCATATTTATTATATAGCTTTAATAATGTATTTTATTTGAAAATAGTTTTGTGGAACGTACGTTCAGATTGATAGATACTAGTTTTAAATTGTTTTTTACCGTTACCAAGATTCAATCGTGAATATATCGATCGATATTTAATTCAATGTTTCGTGAAGTCTATGAATCTCTTGCGAGAACTCTTAGAATTGTAGAGTGTAAAGAGTGTAAAGTGGTGTGTCTCAAGTGTCTGCACTTAAGAGAGCGTTAAGCAGAGCAGGCAATTTACAAGAATATTTGAAAAATATTTTTCAATGCTCAGTTACACGCTGTTGTCAATTCGTATGACTCAATGTTAGAAATACCAAGTTTCTGTATTTGCAATTATAAAAAAAAAAGGATATACGTACGTCGTGGTACAATTATACGTTGGACTCTTGTTAAGGGAGAAGATAAGAACTTTAATTTGAAGAAACTGCTGATGGTAAAATTTCAAAATTCGTGACCGAGTCTATAAAAAATATAGTTTCGTTGACCTGTTTTTTTCTTCTTTTTTTTTTTGACACATATCGATTGATTGACCTCTCAATTCACAACTAACTAATTGTAAGTCCAAAATGAGCAAAAGTGAGTTTATTATTATAGAGACAGTAAGCAAGTATTAATGAAACTTATTTCAAGCAATTTAACGTGCGTTTTATGTCAATGTCAAATTTAACAAACAAAAATTAACATTTTGTTTTATGTCAGTGAGAGTCTTTACATTGCAAATGAATAATGCCGATTACTGAATGATTATTCGTTAGCTTACGTTCGTCAGTTTATTTAAAAGAAAGACATTAAACAAATTTTTATTTTAATTCACATTTCCTCACAATGAAACTACATTCTTAATTTGTTACAAAATGTTACACGAAAGTATATTCACAAAATTAAGAGAGAGGACTGAACTTGTCTCGCTTGTCAACCAAGATGCTCGTATTACGATCAATTGTGATTAATTATGATTAACACTGGATCAGTAGTTCGAGCATCGAATAAAAATAATTAACCAATTGCCTCTGACTCGATTCATATCCAATCAATCGCCCATGTTTTTCCCCCGCACTGACATATTGATCATCCAGCTATAGGAAACACTATAACTACACGCACGCCACTCCAATTACAGAGAACGCTTGGCCAGCTTCGAAACGATATCAAACAAACGCCCGTCTGCCCGTAATTCAGAGATACCGCGTGGTCTCGTGGGCGTATCGTCGCAAATTTCGCGGGCATTAGCGTTATAAGTTTGTGTACCTATACTGTACTATACTATACCTACGTTCCATTATTCGTTAATAGAATGTTCCATCTATCACTGCTAATCTGAACAATGGTTCGTTTATTTCCGAAGCAAGGTAGAAAGTCCTTTCTCATTTCTTTCTGTATCGTTTCCGCTTCCTTTGTGCAATTTAAAATATTTCATAACAATGCGAGTTACTCAGAGATCACACTTAAATTCATATTAAACAATACCGATGAAACTGAGTGAATTTATTCGAGTGAAAATTTTTTGAAATTCATTTTTTTTTTTTTTTGACATTCGTGTCTTTTCTTAATTCCTCACGAAATTATTCCAATTACTCGATTTCGCAAGTTATTTATATCAGCGATTAATTTTTTAAAATTTATTTCGACAAATAAAAAAGTCTATGAAGTTGTATTATATATTCTTTAAAAGGTTAAGCAAGTAATTATCAGAACTTTTTATGCACCTGTAGGAAATTAGAAAGTGAGAAAGAAATTTTGTGTATACTACATTATTTTCCTTATTGATCGATCATTTCTCGTATTTGTACTTTCTAATCTAAATCTTTCCCACTTTACTTTTCAACTTTCGCCAGAAAGTTCCAAGTTCTACAGGAAATGAACTCGAATTCGACGAGCATTCGTCTGATATATAATAAAACGACTGACAATTGTACTGCGTTCAATCTACACAAATCAATGCCACGAAAACTAAACAACGCAATGTAAATACTCGTAAAACACCAACAAACGAATAATTGGAATAATTTCGCGAGGAACTAGAGAAAGACACGAATGTCAAAAAAAAAATAAAAAAAAAAAAATAAAACAGACGTTAGATCGAGCAATTCACCGAAAGAGAACGCTATGCGCATTAATGAAAACCAAAGCCCCGCGACCTTTAGATCGTTTCGAGACACGATCCCGCGCAAAATATTTCTCTATTCGACGGTGAATTCGATGCCACGATGATAGAAACGAGGATAGATAAGAGTATCGATGATCAATCGATATCACGGCCAAGCCTTCGCGACAGTTAGCCGGCAGTCCTTCAGAAATCCGGTCGAACGTGATCTGGAACGTGGACAAAAGAGGAGCGGTCGCGCGACTCGTCCGACTTCTTTCTCGGCGACGATCGACCGCTGTCAACCGTCGAGCGATCTTCGGTACGAAACCTTCTGGGAATACCGGTTCCCCGGTAACAACCGAAACGAGACTCTCCTTTTTACGCGCGGCGAGAAAAAAAGAAGAAGAAAAAGAAAAAGAAGAGAACCGAATTTTCTGCTTACGACATCGGCGCCGCGCCGAGCCGAGCCGAGCCGAAGAATCAAGAAGCAGAGAAAGTCGAACTCTGCCGCGAAATTTCTCATTGTTCCGTTGACTCGGCGAGTCTCGCTCCCGTCAGCCTTCGAGTCCTTTATTCTGTCCTCCGTTTTTGTTCACCGGTTGCAAACGTTGTTAGGCGAAGTGACTGGCTTTGGCAGCTGATAATGAGGCTGCCGTTATTAACGGCGAACGCGTTAATGTATCTTTTGATTACGGAAAGTTGAGAGCTGGTTGGAAAATTGAGAGAATATGGGGCGGAAGTTTCCTCACTCTCTGCAATTATCATTGCCGGGCAGACGATGGATTCTTTGACGCGTCGCGCGTTCTCCCGAAGTTGAAGTGCTTTGACGTAACGTGATTTTTTCTGTTTTTTTTTTTTTTTTTCTTTTTTTATTCCTGGAGAGAGTATAAGATTCATTAACGTGCCGTGTGTCCGTGGAAGTGGCGACTTGAAGAATATGTAGGCAAAGTAAATAGAGGCTTCCACAAATAAAGGTTCCGCAGACAGGCAGAAGAGGAAATATTTCGCGAAAATGGGAGCTTCTCCCTACGGTTTTGTACATTTTTCTAAACTGAGAGTTGTGAACGTGTAAACATGTTTGCATTGGCTCGGGTATTGGGAACAGAGAGTATAAATCTAGAAACAGGATGAATTTATATCGCATGTAGAAGAATTGCGACTTTCATACAATACGCGACAGTTTATTCGAACTGACCAATAGTCCATCAATCGGTAAGGACTTCATATTCGCGTGATATGGTCGTTAATAGTAATTACTCTATTCTAAGTTTTGTTAACAAAAATAAATTAAATAGAACGCTCCGATTTAAAGTTTATAGTACAAATGAAATTGAATGAAAAAGGAATATGATGTCAATGTACGAGAGAAATGAATTTCATTGTACCAAATAGTCGAATTTTGAATTTCTAAAGTCTAACAAATTTTAAATAAATCAGAATAACTCAACTATTTAAAAACGAAGTTTAAATCCGTCTTGTAAAATAAAATAAGTTTTAACTAAATTAAATTTCTTTTCTCAACGAATTCACGAGTTTATTTCTTTAAATTAGCTGCGTTTCTAGTTCGTGAATTCGTAATATTCAAGGATTTTTCAATGCCCGTCGAAATAACCTAATAAAATTTCACCTGTTTGCAATATTTTCATTTTAGATATTCCGCGCATCTTCCAAGTCCTTGCAAACGCAAAACAAAAATCCAGAAATGTAAATTGGTTTCGTTACACCGCCGAACAGCCAGACGAAGAACTTACCGAGCCAGAAATCGAAATGAATCACGTTTTTCCTTCCCGTTCATTAACCGTGACGATTCGTTCGTTTCCGCTAGTTATTAGGTTATCAACGTTGCACGCTGACGAAACGCAGGAGACGACGACGCGAGCCGTTTTTCTGCCGGCATGTCCAGCGGCGCGTTAATCTCGCGATAAAACGCGACGGATAATAGCGATGGTTGTGGCGGCCGGTAATCAATGCAGAAAACACACGCGTTCCTGCTTATTATTCACGACTCGAACGAACGAGTCGTGCAACGTGAAGACGCGAATCTTCGAAATATGCACGATCGTGCAACTCAGCCAATCGTGAATCGCCTGTGAATTCAATGTTCTCCTCTTAATCGTATCATATATATTGTTCGGTGTATTTGCCGGTATATATCGGAGAGGATCGCCAGGAAACGACCGTGTTGATCGTTTAATGCAAAACAGAATGGAACAGGTTCGAGGTGGTAACATCGTAATTAATCCGATCGATGATTTCGATTGGAAATCTCGCGCAAAGTGGAAACAGCATCGGTGCCGAATTTTTAAGTTTGAATTCGGCCGGCTTTCAATGAGAAATTCGAATGTGGGAAACGAGCACGATTTAATCCTCCATTGAGGATTAAAGCAACGATTTATCTTAATATCGTAGATGCTTGGGTATTTTTAACTTTCATAAAATTGCGGAATCCGTGGTAAAGACATCGAGCGAATTTTTGGAATCATTGCGTAAATTTCGATATTAAAAAAAAAAAAGTATCATAACGCCGATGTTAAATAAAAAAAAAAGAAAACTCGATGATATTAAATCGAGTGTAAATTGCGAATGAAATGTTGCGTTAATCATTAACAGGCTGAAACGCGTAAATGCAGATTAACGTCGTTCGTTTAACTGCTTCAGTTATTTATATACGTTTGCAACAGACTGCGCGTGATTTTTAAAATAATTATGAAAATTAAATTGCAAGGCAGCAATGAGATTTCAATCATATCGATTTAGTTAAAAAAAGCTCGATCACGTGCATTTTGAAGCTGGCTGTTTTGCGTGTTCAGTCGAATTATCGCGATCGTTTCCTTGCTAAAGCTAGATATGCATGTTGCTCTACAATATAACTGAAACATGTTGCCTATATTAGCTGGTGAAAATGAAATATCTATTGAAATAATAGAAACGTTGATTTACAACGAGGAAGATTATTGACTTGTATATGTGTATGCAGCTACTATATTGTACAATGACTCACAAACTGGAAAATCTTTTATGTATATGTTCATGCTTTGAAATTTCATTAACGCTGTTGCCGAGTGATGATTATTACCTATGATTTCTATTAACGAAATTACATAATTTATGTGATGTAATAATAATGATAAAATTATACGACTGATGCTTATTGACATGACTGTTTAAACACATTGGATTACATATCTTGTAATTTCTGCACGTATTTTTACGTGTATCGCATCAATTATTCAATATGATCGACTCTTCAACTGTATTAATAAAATCTCAAAATGTTTTACAATATTCATAATAAAAAAAAAATAAAGAATAAATAACGTTTTGTAATATTGAAAAATATTTCACGATATTAACTGTTTTCAATGATAACTCCCATATTCGAGTACCTTTCACGAGCAATAATAGACGCTTTAATTAAAATTCCTCAAATCTTTAGAAACTTAAAAAAAAAAAAGAAAAAAGAGAAAGAAGAGAACAAAGACTGAGTAAATAGAAGAATGAGCGTCGTGAACTTCTTGCCAAAGGGGCAGCCATTTTCAAACACTTCATCACGCCTTTCAGAAATCGCGTAAATTTTCCAAGAATCGCACAAGGTCTGTCAATATTGCGTGCCTCGATCGCGCGAAGATGTTTAATAAAACAAACGAGTGCGAACGTGGCCAATTCGTCGGACAAAGGAATGTTCACTGTGCGGATTATTAAGACCGATTGGCATCCACGAGGCGCTACAGGTTTCTGCGAACGTTATGCAAGTGCCGCGCCGAAGATCGAGGATCGTGGAAACGCGGGACGAGGCCAACGATCGGCCGATGTTCTCCAAATCGAGAGATCATCGTGCCAGCGAGGTCCCCGACGAAAATAGGTGGAAAAAAGGCGAACCAACCGCGGTACGGCTGTTTATTCATGCACCCACACACTCGCGATAGCGCGCTTGAATGCGAATGAACCATCTTGAACCGTCTAAATGTCATTCGAGATGCTTTTCTGATTTTATTTCACAGGTAATACAATACGCATATCGAGCGCTCGACGCGATACCGAGAGGAATGAATAAAATTCTTCTTCCGCGCGTCGACTTGAATTTCGTTCGCGAATCACGAGAGAATGGGGTTACTAGTTAATCGTAGATATTTGCCTAATTGTTGGCAATAATTGACGATTAGGCTGTAACGATTTGCAATTCGCGCGATTTCATCAGCTGAGATTGACTTAATTTGGGCCAGACATTGATTTCGCGAGCGTGTAATTTGTTTGCTTGAAATTTATGAAAAGTATGGTAATTAACACTCTGTGATCGGAATTCACATCCGTCAGACGTAATTAACTGTCTGTGATCGAAGCTCGTTTACACGAGAAGAAAAAACTATTATATGTAATAGTCATAGTTATGTTGCGGTGTTCATCAACGAACGATCAAAACAAGATAAATTTCGTTGGCTAAAGTCGATTGTCAAACGATGCGAATAATTAACAACTGCTATAAAACGTGTTTACGCGTCATATTTACCGTAGAATTTACACAATAGTTAATTAAATACAAATATAATAAATTCTCTTTATCATTTGGTAGTTCCGTACGACTGCAAAAGTTTGATGATAAAGTATAATGCTGCATTAGAAAATAATGGTATCTACAGACGGTTTTTATAATGCAGATATCATTATCAGATCAAAAGTGTTTGAACGAAATATAATATCTTGTTAAAATGAATTATTATCGCGTAGCGTAGTTAGTTTCGATTTATTTCGACTATTAAAATGAGATGCTTGTATGAAAACCTCGCTCGCGAGGCAGTTTCAGCTTTCCTTTATTTTCTGTACTCGTGGATAATCGACGATTACTTCTTACGATGATCAACACAAGATTAACGTAATTCTTATGGATTGAAAGATCGTCAGAAATACGAAAATCGAAAAGTTAAGTGCAACGTTGTCGCGTGGTATATTTCAAACAACTGCTTTGACGTTTGGCGCTACGTTTTACGAGGTTTCGTAACTTTTCCCTATATCTCACGACCACTCACGCTCCGCGAGACACTACACGATCAATTTCAATTCGTTTCTAAACGGTAAACTCGTTGATTAATCGTCGAAAAGAAATTTCTGCGAAGAAACGAGCACGCGAGTAGAAGAAGATACGCAATATAACGCACGATAATGTTCGACTCACCGAAGAAGCTCCCCTCCGGGCAATGTTCCCCACGACCTCGAGTCCAGCTCCGTTCGTTGGTCCCCCGACGACACAGGTCACCACGAAATGTTCAAACGCTCACCACCACGGATCACACAGCAGGATCCACACAACTGGCAAAAATCAAATTACCAAAAGAATCAATCGATGGCGAACAACCAACAGGCAGGCGTACTGCGAATCAACAATGCTGCTCAAGCAACAACAACCAACAATCAACAACACCGTCACCGATAAAGAGAAAGAGAGAGAGAGAGAGAGAGAGAGAGTTACCGGAGAAAATCGCTTCGATACACAAACAACGTGTGGCGAAGTTCCAGTTATCGTCAATTTCAATTTGTCAAATTGAATTGTTGTACAAGCACATGCACAGACACACGCGGTATACACGAGAGCGGAAATGGGAAAACGGAGCGGAGTGGCGAACGCGATTGGTAACGCACGAACGTGAACCGCACACACAGGCTGCCCCTCAACGGGGTGGATGAAGAGGCTCGAGGGTACGACGAGATTACGAGAAACGCGACTGATCGTTGGATCGCGAATGGAGAAATTGCGTGTCCGAGTGGCACTGTGGCTCGCGCGATTCTGCCGTCGTTGGCTCGAGTCGACCTTAAAGGCCGTCCCGCAAGCGCCGAGTCGCGACGCGCGCAACACACCGCTCCCTCTCTCTGTTTCTCTCTCTGTGTGTGTTTCTCTCTCTCTCTCTCTCTCTCTTTCGATGAAACACATCGTGTGCCCCCTTATCGCTGCCCAAACATTCCCGGCTGCTTTCCCTCGCCTTTTTCCACCTGCCCTTTCCACCAGCCTGCTGGCATCACCATCGTTCGACGCGGCTTGTTTTGATGCGAAGCTTTTGTCGCTTTGCGAGTTGAATGAGAGGGAGAGAGACGGCTGCTTTCCAAGGGACGTGAATTTGAACCGTTGTGGGATAAGTCGTTCTTTTTTTTTCGTTTTGTTTTTTAGTTTGCCTTTAACGAGAGAGACAGCGAGATTGTGCTCTTTTTCTTTTCAGCGAGCACGTGCGTACAGAGGAGACGGTGTAGTTGAAACTGTTGAGAAATCGAAGGTTTGAATTTTCGAGAAACTGGAATTGAATGCTCTAAAGTGTACTTGATAGTTTTGGTCGGAGGTGGATTAGCCTTGGTGTTGCGTGCAGGTGGAAATTTCGAGAGGGGAAGTTTAGGGGATTGATGGGAGATCGGAATTGTAGGTTTGGACAAGTTTGAAACTGAAGTTGCGAGGTATGTTCTTGAAAATTTTGGAAGAGGGTAGTTCAGTCAGTCGTCTTGATAGTTTAAATTAATTGATAGTTTCCGAAAGTGGGATAGTTCTCGATACTTTAAATTTTTTCTCTAGATAAGGTCCCTTCAAACTAAAAATTTGACAATGAAAATGAAAATTTTATTCCTGAAAATTTTTAGTGAAGAGTGGTAGTTATTTATCTTGATTCCAGTCTTGTTTCATAGTTCTTCCAAAGTAGATGTGCAAAAATTTCCATAAATATACTGATATAGAAAGGTTTGAAAGACTAGTTCTGTGTCTTAATTTCTTTAAAGAGTTACAGCACAAGTATTCTTCAAAAGTAATGAACATCTTATTACAAGTTTCCCTCTATTTTACCTCCATTTTGTAAGAACAAAATACAAAATATTGTTATTAATTTTACTCAGTAAAAGTTTTTATATAGACAGTATTAGTATTATTCCTTTTGTTTTTTTTTTTTTTTTTTCTTTATAAAATAAAAGTCGATAGAAAGTTGCAGTCGAAGGTTTGAAAGATCTTTTTGGAGGAAAATGTTTGGACGGTTTGGAAATTTTTTTCTTCTCGTTAGTTCCGAAAGAGAGTGACCAAGTTCCACGTAGCCCCGATATTTTTCCTTTCTTTTTACAGTCTGTAAAATAGAACTTGGAAGATTTGGTAACTAAAAGTTTAATGAAGTAGTGAAACTCGTGGACAACGTGATGGCACACACTTGTCACTTAACTGTTTGATTAATTTTTAACGTAACGCCAAGAAACATCGATATAATGCTATATGTTTCTCATCAATTATATTCATTTATATTGACGAAGGGTAACTTCTGAATGAATTAATTAATGAATTAATTGAAAATTAACTAAATCTCTGAAATTGTCAATTAATAATACCAATCTATAGAAGCTAGAAAATTTAAAATACTATTTATACTAGTTATTATATAAGCCATTAAAAAAAGACACTAAAAGAAGTGAAATATATTTAAAAACTTTTTTTCTTTACACTAAAATCATCAAACTATTCATCAGTTTCATCGAAAATCCTTTGCATCAACTTGGTTCAATTGTCTGAGTTGACTGTGATAAAAACTTTGCCGTGAAGAAGAATACCATAATAAATTAGAAATTCTTGTAAATTAACACGTATTCGCTTCCCTATTTACACGTTTCTTGCATCGCTCTCGAAGAACATCACGGTATGCTCTTTCTGCATTTTCAATAAATAAATATAATCGACGAAAAAATCGCGGCCGTGCACTCCATGAAAGTAAAAATCCCGCAAATAAAAATTCACAACGTTGCGAAATCCGGAATACCAATCGCTCAAATCGACGGTTCGGTTGAATTTTTTTTTTTTTTTTTCTTTTCCTTTTTTCCTGCAAAAGGAAAAAGAGGGGGGGGGGAGAAAGGGAGGGAAGCGAATTCGAACTCCGGGCCAGAGTTATTTCGCTCGAGGGGAAGAGGGTGGCGAACCGCGGTGTGGCGGCGGCGACGATCGACGAAAATTCATCGGGACGGTCGTTTTAGTTGGCCGGCCGCATTCGTTTACGTGTATTGTTAGGAAAACTGGATTACACTGGCCGATATTGTCTTCAACGGCGTACATAATGAGGACTCGGCGCGTATAATTGCGTTCCCGGTGACACACAGATGCGCGCCGGGATGCAAATGGAATTAGCCGGCTCGGCGTGCACGTTAAAATCCATAATAAACGAGTATCGACTCGAGCAGAGGCTGCAACCCAGGCAGACTGAGTTTCGCGTATCCGGCGTATCCTGAAAGGAGTTTCGCGTGTTTGTCGCGTGCGATACTATCTAGGATAATATTACGTTGGTACACGTGAGATATGGTCCTTTTCTTTTCTCTCTCTCTCTCTCTTTCAATATGAAACTTTAATCACAATTGGTAGGTTTGCGAGCGTCACGTTGTCGGCACGTTGGACAAGTGGCGTGTTACTTTCACCAGAAGTAACGATTAAGGAATTAATAGGACGGTAAACGAGCTTCGTTTTACTTGTAAAGAATTTTATCTTGAATGTCAAGACGTATCAGACGTATCGCTAGCAGAGTGAAAGTATCTGATGGATCGTCAATTTTTTTTTTTTTTTTTACATCGTAATAAACATTTGAATATATTGAAGTTTAGAAGTGTTTATTAAATTGGTACATTGATGGCGAAGTATCTTTTCTGACGAACAGCCAGTTTTATCAATTTAGGTTTGCAGAAATTACTAATTCTAGAATCCTGAAATTTTTGTAATGTAAATTACTGGTAAAATATCGTTGAAATTATACCTTGGATGTACACTCTCATCCCGACTTATAGAAAGATATAAATACTAACCGTTGCATTACGTATAATAAATATTACAGGACGATACAAAATGAATAAATTTTTACATTTACAGCAAGATAGAATTGCATCAAAAACTTCGATGGAATCTATATTAAAACATTTACGATAAAACATTTTTTTCGTACAAATATTTAACTAACGAGTGTGCTATATTAATACACCAGATACAAATTCTTCTGTCGCAGGAGATATTTCGTACGAGCGAGCCTAATGTACCTACCTACTTTATTTACCGCAGCAACAATTTTAATTACAACGTGTCTATGTTGCACGATGGCAACTTTTACTAGTGTGAAAATTAATGTACAAAAGGGAAAATAAATAAATCTGGAATAAAATCGCGAGGACGGAGTGCTAGCGTGTTCGATAATTTTTGCAACGTTCGACGTAGTATTATCAATCCGAAACCGACGCGATTTTCGAACATCGAGAGATTTCGGGAAGATAGAGACAACCGGAGAAAGAACTGAGAGAATTAAAGCACGAAGCTGCGACACACCGTGCGAGCCAGTGGAAGAGATATTTCAACGAGCGTTTATTTCATTACTTCGTTTTTAATTTATTTTCTAGCTGCATGCGCCTGCTGCCACGGTATTTACATATTTACCTGCGTTTCGACGTTGCCCCGCGTTTCGCGATATTTAAAATAAATTCAGCCGGGAAATTACGGTGGCAAGTTGTCGATTATTTCAACGCTGCCCCGAAAAACGAGAAACGTAATCACGGGGCAAACGATACGCGTCCTGTTTCGTAGCAATTAATTTTAAACAGACACGCGTGATTTTAAAACAGCTTTCTAACATACGGCTTAACATGCATACACGCATAACGTGAAACAAAAGAGATAATATCTGTTTTAACGACACTCATTTTTAATATATCGCGTTTAATGTATTTAGTTGAAATTCTGTAAATGTAGTCTGCTGATAGACGATTCAGGTTTTTCAGGATACTAAGTCAATTTGAATCGTCTTGTTTTTACTACGATTCGTCTGTCGTCTCTACTTTATAGATCATGTTTACTGCGCTTTATCGAGGCTATTGTGTCAGGAACGACTTACTGCTGCTAATCGTGGTCGTTGACTCGCGGGTCTATTTATTTCATGTCCTCGAGTACAATCAGCGTCGAACCTTCGATCGATGTTTTTGCCCTAAGCATCGTTTGGACGGATTAAGGCAATCAGCACCGGCTAGCCGACTCATATACAACAGACTCGCAGGGAGCGAAGAATCATCCCAAAATTCCAAGAATCGGCTTCAAGTTATGCACTAAGGTATATCACACATTTGGTAGTCCACGATTCGATCATGGCACTATTCGTGAATTCTTTGCGATTTAGGATTGACTTTGCAATATTGGAAGATCGAAGAATCACCCTAAAATTCCAAGAATCGGCTTCAAGTTATGCACTAAGGTATATCACACATTTGGTAGTCCACGATTCGATCATGGCACTATTCGTGAATTCTTTGCGATTTAGGATTGACTTTGCAATATTGGAAGATCGGTATCTTCATACATTCGCGCTATCGCTAGAGATCTCAACAATTATATCTGTATATTTTGCAACAAGAACGTTTATCTGAATGTTTATGTAATTGTATAAATAAAATGTAACATGAGAGAAAGGAAGTTATTTCTGCGAAATCCAACCCTTTGTACGGTTTTGTACAACGTATCAGCTATTTAATATGAGGTGAAGTAGATTATTATGTTTTATAGAGTAAAGTGTCAGTGGTCAAATAAAGTGATAATTATTGGAAATTATTGTTTTATTTGGCATGAAATTTTATTGATTATATTTTCCTAACAATGTTTAGAATAATCATCAGTTTGCGTTGTAAGTTTGTTAGAACTTACAAGTATAGCACCTGTATAAGTGATAATGATATATATTTTTGATCCCGAGGAAAAATAAAAGAATTCATTGAACATGTTTCTAATTCATAAGATCCGCCACTTTTATATCTTTATATTTTCGAAAGTAATAATTTGAATGAAGATCATTGTACAAAAATCTACAATAATCTAACAATCGTTTGAAGTCAGCAGCTCCGAAGATTTGAAAGACACGTGTTAATCGTTCTCATTTCCTGTTTCAGTTTGCGTAAAAATCACATTTACGATTTATAAATAATTTTGTCACTTGCAAATAAATTGGGGATTTATATTTTTGTAAATATAAAAAAAAACAACAACAGCAGAAAACTGTGTTACGGTATGAAATACCGTAAAAAGCACTGTATTTTGGATCGTACAAATTTTCATACACTTCTAATCTATTTATAAATGAAACATCGATCCATCATTGAGCACGATTCCTTACGAGTTCAATGTAGAAAAAAAAAAGATCAAAATTCGGAAGGCTAATAAAATAAAAGCTTTCCGATACGTTCACAATTGAAGGGCATATTTCAAACGAGAGCACGTAGATAATTTTCCAGAGAGACTCGGCTGTTGAAAAAAATGGCCGACGAATTTTTCATCCGATATCCGCGACGAACGCGCGTCCCCTTACGGAGATAAATTTCGCGGCTGGATTTAACGCCGCGTAATCGTCGGACAACGGCGCGAAAAGAGGTCTCCGCGTCAATAAAAGTTCCAAAGTGAAAACCGACTGTGTAATAGGAGACCGTTCAAAAGTTGGATTATTCATTTCCGATGCATGCACAAACACGGTTCATTTCCAATGCGAGCCGGACGGAAAAAGTTTATGGAACAAAAGCCATCGGGGTAACGTCGAGGGTGCGGGGAGGTGGAGAAGAAGAAGAAAAAAAAAAGAAGAATCCAGTGTCGGGCGCTTTTCCTTCCCGATTCCAATCGCCTTTTTTTCTTTTTAAATTCAGATCATGGTAAAACCACGTGTATTATATAATTCTAGGTGAAATTACGGTAGGAACCTAACCTAATTAGACAAGATCGTGACAGAAATTGATTGGTTTCTTTGGAAAATGACGTAGTTAATGTATTCGTGTAGTAAATTATGTAAAATAAAAAGTATCAGAGAGTAGGGATTGATTAAAATCTATTATTTCGAAATTTTGCAAAAAGATCTACAAATTAATTATTTATTATATTTTATATCATATCGATAATATTTATTCTATTATATACTTGACGCGCATTTAACGCGTATATACTTTTTATATTTACATAATATCAGAATCGCCATCGAAATAAAATGGAACATCTACTTCCATTCAGCATATTATATTCCCCATTCTTTTCCTTTACTTTTTTTTTTTTTTTTTTTTTTTTTTTTTAA
>CAJDYZ010012730.1:36741-64014 GCA_903986555.1 Heterotrigona itama
ATCATCTAGGCAGCAAATGTAAGAAGTTTTAAAAAAAAGTCTATATTTAACTCGCCAAGGACGAACATTTTAACTTTTTTCCAATTAATTTACGTTATCGAATTCGCTTTTCTAATATTACGAAATAACTTGTACAGACCGGATGCAAGTAATCTTGGAGCTTGAACATGATTTATATTGAACACGGTGACGAAAGGGATGAAACTCGTTTTCCTTCGTGTGTCCACGTCCAAGTTGTTTCGTTTGATTAATAAGCGCAACGCAGCTTTATTAATCATCGTAAAATTATTTCGCATTTGCTTGATTCGCCGTGAATCCGACGTGTTCTCAGAATTGAAAAATCGTGAGAGCGAAAATATTGCTTTTAATTACTAGCGAGAGAAAGTTCCTTTATCCAGTGGCTGAAGAAGCTAGGTAACCATTAGTGTTAATCAATTTCCGAGAGAATTTATTGCCCTTTCACGAAGGAACTTTTTAAGCTTGCGTACTTTTTCTCTTATTCACAAGAAACTTCCACGCCGTTTCATCACGCTATACTAATGACGGGCCAGAACTTTTGGATTTATAAGACGGTTTGAGCAGCGATAAAAAGTTGCAAAAGAAAGAAAATGAAATCTTAGTGAAAAATTAAAGTGTAAAACGTCTGGAATTGTACAATAATACATACTCATCGAGCAAGGTATATATAGAGCTATTCTTTGCTATTATTCACACATAGATTAAAAACTTGATGCAAGAACCTATTTTCTCCGATTATAAATATTTCGACCTTTCCACTCTAATCCTAAATCCTTTGTATTTTCTTCCAGGCATACGTGTTAACAAACATGATTTTTGTCACACCATTTCCAAAGAATACGAGTAGCATCAGACTACGAAACATATTACAAGAATAATGCTATAAAAGCACCGAAACGTACCCTACACGAGAAGAATCTCATAAATTCGGGCTCGATTGTTGCGACATAAAACCTAAAATATCATCTGCGTGATGGTTGAATCAGATCCATGGAAAAGGCAATTTAATTGTCGGCTATAAAATGTGACCACAGATTAGGGTCAGGGTGAAGTTCAGCGGCGAGGATAAAAAGAAGCTGCAGGTGGAGACGGGCGAGGTAACATTAAACGACTGGTTTCTCGAGATTTCACGCTGCTTTCCGACAAGTAGTCTCCTCGCAACACGGACCGAAACAACCGAACGAAGAAACTCAATGTATCGTTCTGGACGAACCCGTCATTGAAACTGATCGTTCCACGCGGGAGGTAGAGATTCTCGCGTCTTATTCATGACCAACTACTTCTGGTCAATCATCCCGCATCCTGAATGGGCCACCTGCAGTTACCGCAGGGAACACGGATGCATGATAAATTCAAATCGTTCGACCGGATTGTTACCTAATCCTTTTTATTGGAACCGATCCGGCTGCGTCGATCGTATCTGACCTCCTCGATCATGGAACCGTGTCGTGGTTTGTCGACGATGAACTTAAAGCATATGGTTTCAATAAAAAAAAAAAAAAAAAAAAAAAAAAAGTATCAAACGATCGAAGTTGAAAATTCCAAAAGTGGATTGACCGTACGATAATTCAATAACTTGGAATATTTGGAGGACAGAGAATCATATGATGAACCACTGATATTTTTCATGAAACAAACGATACGGTTAGGATATACTGATATAGTAAGTCAATAGTATGTTGAGCCAGTAATAACCAAATTAGAAAGTTGAGGTAGATAAAGAAATCAACAAGCGGTAACAAAATAGAACGAATTTAGAAACTAAACTTATAAATATCGTTAGTATTAAACAAACAATAACACAAGCAAGAACATTATAGACGAAGATTGGAATAACTCTTTCTTATCCGTTCCCAAAAGCTATATCTTTCGATCAAACATTATTATCAAACAGTAAAGCTACTTGATCGAGATAAGGAAGCTAAACAGCGTCCAACGAATCTTTGCAACTGTCTAAACAGGTGATTAACCTGCGAGATTATGATCAAATTTACACGCGATAGTATTGAAAACAAATTATTTAAAATATAATAATAAAATCTTCTGCCTTGAACAGCGGCTGTTTCAAATAGAATTTTTCAGAATTCTTTCTTTCCAGACAGCCGGGGGACAATGTAATGTTTCACAGTACCGCGCGGATTTCCTCTCTGAAAAGACGCGAAAGCCACGTGAACCAAAGTATGCCTGGCAGAAAGATAGGGGTTGTTCAAGAACACTGGAGTTTGAAGGTGGCCGAAAGTATTCTCGTGACACTCGACCCAATTTCGTTCTCCGTCGTGTAATTACCAAGCGAATAAGTGAGTTACCAGGCATTCGTTTGCTTCGAAGACAAACAGGCGAGCTCAGATTTCCACGCTCCTTGCTTCCATCTACACGAAAACAAACGTGTTCACTTGAGAGAACAAAAACATCATGCGTACAATATTGACATAACAAGAACAATTTTTACAAAAGTAGGAACAATCTACGTTGTAAATTTAGGATGAAAATAACAGCGAGTTCATAAGAGAATGTTGTTATCAATTTTACAGACACAGCCCAATCCTTTCAGCATAATAAGACAAGCAACATCAAAGAAAAATCTATTCAACACTTCTACTTAAACCTAGAACATCATCACCGGAAAGATTCGATTTGATATCGAATCGCGTTAATCATCAGTTCTGCGTGAAATTAGAAATTTGTTAAAGCATCTGTCCATGGGCATCGGCGATCGTGCGTATAGTCACGCGCAGTTGGATCTTTGATGTTGATTCCGCATAGCTGGTTAAGCTATTCGATAAAATCGGTTCGGCAGCGAGAGGAAAAAAAAAAATGGGAAAAGGAGAGGAAGGAACGCAGTCGTTGGGAAACGCATCGATATCCACGGTGTTCTCCATCTTGTCGTCGCGGTATAAAATACCGGCTGAAAAAGGAGCGCTGAATAGTCGACGTCCGACTAAAAACCGGACTTGCTCTCGTTACGCGACGCCAAAGAAACGAAGCAGTTGGCTGCGGCACGGCGCAGGTGTGTTAGCAGATGGCCAAGACGGAAACAGTGAATGAAAGAACGAAAGGAAATGAAAAGACACTCTGTTCGTATCGCAAACGTGCGAGAAGACAAATATCACCGCGCCAGCCGGATATCAATTTCGACTTCCGCGATTCTTTCTGTTTCGTCACGTTTCTTTTAACTAATGGCATGATATTTAATTGTAAACAAAATAGTTCATACATCGAATTTAAAAAATGTGACAATAATTAATGATAGAGGAAATGAATTTAAATATTTGATAGTTTATGTTGTACAAGCGGATAGTTTCTGTCTTTAGTTAGTATTTGCTATTCATGACTATTAATTATAGTTTTCTGGGTTTCTGTGTTTATTAATTACAAAATAGAAATTTTTTAAAAAATTATACGTGGTTCCGGCCGGGATCGAACCGGCGACCTTCTGCGTGTAAAGCAGACGTGATAACCGCTACACCACGGAACCTGTTGATACTATATTTTATAATAATAAAAATCTGCTCCGCTATTATTTTATATTTATATTTGAATATTTTTATGTTGTACTGCATAAAGTTTCATATTTTCGCGTTCTAAATTTAATTCTATTAAATTCGTATTATATATCTTACTACCAATGGCATAGGTACTTCTGCATCTATACACTGACGGAATAGTAAATGAATTTACAAAATTATTGCATCGCACTCAATATTGTATTGGATTCTATTGTAATTATAGAATCTTTCTTGGATATTATATTCTATTACATGTAACAAAAAAATTCTTAGTTATATAACCACAGACGAGGTATGAATAGATCAAGCATCTTATGAAATTTCGTGTACCATGTTCTGAAATACCGACATAGTAAATGGTTTTTTCACAGAGTAGGTTATGAATAGCCCAAGCATCTTACGGACTTTCGTCGCCCGTGACCTGAAATACCGACATAGTAAAAAGTCACTGGTTGGGAGGCGCACTTTACGTTTAAACACAGACGAGGTATTCATATATCTCGTCTGTGGTTAGTCTATTCATATACCTTGTGTTGTAGTTTTTTTAATAAAAATTAATCCATAAATTTGTTTATGAATCGAACAAATTTTTAATTGAAAATGAAACCAATCAAATAAATTGTAAACTTTTATGATAGCACTTTTTCAATTATATTTTAAACTTTCTTCTCATACTCTAGTTGATCTATAAATTGCGATCTATGAATTTGCAAATTTTATTCAATAGCCTTACTCAATGTGCGTTTAATTTAAAAATATCAAAACATATCGTTATATTTTTGTCTAAAAAATATTGAATTTTTTATGTGTGTATATCATTTTTAAATTATTATATTATAATTGATTTCTACAATACTTCAGATTGCTTGGATCAAACATCACTACAATTTTAATTCATGGATATTTTACGTGTGTATAAAAATTAATTGGTCGTAATTAATATCGTAAAATATAATAAAAGAATAGGATACGGTTAATTATAATTTTTATTATTAGTATAAATGGTATAAAGTCGAATACAATTAACAAAATGATAGTCCGGATGACGGAGCTGATACATTTTGCACTAAACGTAGTTTCATTTCTGTTTCTGTCTTATTAATTAATTGAAAACTTAGTATACATATCAGAAAATATTTTCCTGCTAAAAAAAAATGAATCTGAACATTATATTCGGCGGGCACCACGCTCCTATTGCATCCGGGTTTGTACTTAAAAATAAATACTATTATCTACTAAGAAAAAAGATCTCTCTTTTATATTTAAAAAGGCACGATAACGACTAGGTAGAAACAAATGGTATGCCAAAAATAGTTTCGGTCTCGCTGAAAAAATTACTCGTGCTCCTTATTCAATAAAGTAGTAACTCTGATGTAACAGACAAATAAGTTTTGTACGAAGTGCAAATATATAAATGCAATAATATTCGTTTCAATCCTCGTGAAACTCTTCCTTAAGTTTGATTTAAACATTATATTACAGAATATTTTCTCATATGTCGTACATATCTCTATAAATATAAAGTACTAACATGGTGTTGTGAATTCTGTTTTCAATTTCTTCTTTATTGTTTTCTTAAGCAAAATATATCATTCTTAAGTGCTTTTTCTGTACTTTTTTTTTAAAGCATTTTTTAAAACGTGCTGTTAGAACTCTTAAGATTATTTCATGGACTTATTTTCACATAAGGCGACAAAATTCCTCTCCTTGGGGATCGCCCTGCAACAAAGAAAAAAGATGGTGTTTATGTACAAAAGAAATTAATTGAATTGAGAAGTTGAATCACTTAATAAACTTAACTGACGTGATGTGTATATTATTCGACAATTAGTAATTACAAAATTTAAAATCAATATTAATGAGCATTAATTTTTTATTAATAAATTGAAATATTAATGAAAAAGATGAATATTGTGCCTGCATGCATGTAAAGATATACATACACGCATATTCTCACATATACACGCACGTACATGATATTTACTACATTGATAACTATTTTACTACTGATTCGGAAATTTTGTGTATTTTAATGAAATTTTTTTATTCTGTAAATTAAATTTCACGAATGATATATCCTTTCAAAGCAATAAAATCGTCGATTAATATTTCCATCGACTTATTTCATTCAGCTCACACCAGGCTTTTCTGGGAAAATGTTAAAAAAAATATTTATGCATGCATCGAACCGGCAAATTTCTATAAGCTCATGAAAACAAATGAAAGATCGTTTCTCCCTTTTTTGGCCTCCACATATAAAAACAATGCTGACACTTAGCACTTCAATAAATTAATATAGCAGCAACAAAGTGATGAATTGTATGTTAATAAGTTTTTTAGTGTTTTAACGTTTTTAGTATAAATAAATTAAAATACCAATAGTATTGCGTTAGTAACAATACCAATGGTAATAGAAAATGAACAATAACTATACACTTATATATATGAGAAAAGATATTTGGAATTGTTTAAATGCGTATCTTAAAGACAATGTGGTTAACTAATGAGATGTTTATATTTTAACAAAAGATTATATTACTCTTAACACTCATGAAGTTTTAGTTAAGCGTGAGCATGAAAATAAAATGCTGTGAAGAAAAAAACAAAGCAAATAATTCCTTTTATTTAAAGTGCGAATGACATTGATCACCGGCGACTATTTTAACGTTCGATAAGTTGAAAACTTACATAAACTGACCCATCAGAACCGTTCGGTCGCCCACTTAATATGGGTAGAGATATCTTCTCTATGGAATAAGAAGATTCGTTGATGATACACATCCCGATTTTATTTTACGTTTCTAATATTAAGTCTAACAGTAAAATTAATTTAACGAAAACGTGAATATTTTAAAGAAACTTTGTACAACGTTCTAACAATAAATGTCAAACAAATTAAAATGTTTTTATAGCCACATTGTCTTCGTTAAATACAAATATAATTACCAAAAAGAAACAAATAATTTTACAAAATAATAAAATTGTTAATTATTTCGTAATTGATTTTCAAGTTTTCAATTCAACATGGATATTTGTACAATAATAGCTAGTGCCGTTAATTTTTAAAGATTGTATTTAGTTATTCAATATTTCTCACTTATATTTTCGATATTCTTATTAAAATAAGTGACAAAAAAAATATTTAAATATTTAAGAAAACAAATAAAACTAATATTTATTCCTAGAAAAAAAAAATAAATAAATTTTTCGTTTAGCTGTGAATAAAAAGAAAATATAAGCCGAATTAATGTCGACTATCATGGCACTTATAATCTATTTTTGTATTGTATTTAGATAACATACCTGTTGATGGTGAAGTTCTTCAGAAGGTCGAAAACCCAAGTTTTCTCTATGTCGAGACAAAGATGTAGACAATTGTTGTCTTTTACATTCTGAAGTGGCCATTTCCTATTTAAACACCAAAACATTGAAAATACAGTTTATATTCATAAAATAATGCAATAATAAAATAGTATAGAATGTAAGAAACACTCACTTCGCCTTCGTTATTAAGAAGTGTAGTTGTCATAGTATCCGCTGTAAACCATTTTTGACCCTTCATGACAATATTTGATGGTGGTTCATGTGTGGCACCAATATCAGCAGACCATACCATTACAGTGGCACCACCTTCTAATTTTGCAGTACGATGGAATTTAAATACTGTTTCCAAAGAACCAGCCTTGCGAATAATTTGCCAACCACTAAGTCCTATTTCCTATATAGCATAAAAATAAATTGAAAACATTAAATATTAGTGTGAAAAAATTATTGCACACACTGGAGTAATTTGCCCAGTACTGAGTATCTTACTTTATTGCCTTTGTTGGTAAGTTTAACAAATCGTCCTTGAGGATCAGCTTCTGTAATTTCTATATCCCCTCTAGATGTTCCAGATACGCTATAGTCAGTGCTACTGCGTTCTTCACTTTCCTCCAATAAGGTGCGTTTTCGTTTTCCACCTCTTAAAGGAGTATGTCTTGAAGGAGTGGTTCTACCACTAGACGCTGTTGAGCTCGGCTGTACAGGCATGATGTTCAATCTATGGACCAGTAAATTTTCATGTAATCATGTAAAACATTAATAAAATTCTATTTTATTTATTGTAAAACTTTATAGAATATTAATCTTTAGTACCTAGCTTCTTCAGATTCCAATAATTTTCGATATGCTGCAATTTCCAGATCGAGAGCAACCTTGATGTCCATAAGATCTTGATATTCTTGTAATTGTTGAGCCATTTCGTCGCGTATACGTCCTAATTCAGCTTCTAAAGATGCTAAACTCTCTGCGTGGCGAGTTTTTTCATTTTCACGTAGATTTTCTAAATCTCTATAATAAAATTTAACTTGAGCAATGATTCAAAATACTTAAAACTATAAATAATAAACTTAAAATAATACTTAAAATATACATTTAATTACCTTATTCGTGCATTAAGAGCGTTATTTGATGCTTCTAATTCATTAATTTTTTGATTAAGTGTATCAATTCTTGTTCTTGTTTGCCTTAATTCTTCAACAGCTAAGCTTGCTGCTCCGCTATTACGCTGAGCATGAGCTGTTAAGTTTTTAATCTTATTTTCATATAACAACTCAATTTCTTCTCTGTTAGCTCGCATTTGTGCTTCATATTGATCTCGTAAATCTTGTAAAGAATGTTGTAGTTTAGCTTCATATTCCTCAGCAAGACGGCCATCTATCTCAGAAATTTCAATCTAAAATGAAAATAACACGCAATTTAAGTATACTTATAATTATTATTAGTTTCTAAAATTAATAGCAGTTACTACTAAGTACAAACCTGTCTCTTTGTACGTGTTTCCGTTAACTCCTGTTGATACATTTGATCTTTGAAACTAATATCTTCCTTTAAACTTTGAATATTATTTTCAAGAACAATGCGTTGCAATGTCTCTTCTCCCAAGTGTTTACGAGCATCTTCTAACAACGCTTTTAATTTCTCTACTTCTTGTTCCAATTCTTTTTCTCTCTCAGCCAGCTTTTTACGTTCTGCTTGAGACTGATTAAATTGTGATTGCAAATCATTGTAACGTGTCTCATATAACAACAAGTTTCTCTCTGCTACTTGTAAGTCCACTAATTTTTTATCCAATCTGAAAAAATCACAAAGAAATGTTGATAAGTTCAAATTATATTAATTATAAATAAAAAATAATATTAATATTTAATATTGATGTAAGATAATATTTTAAAATATTATATATATTTAACAAAAAGTTGTAAGTATTTAAACATATCTAAAACTTTGATAAATTAACACATCCAACAGTAGTCTTGTGCATTGTTTCTCATTCGTGTATTAAAAATGTCGAATTTGATAGTGTCGAATAAAAATTTCTTTTTACGTTTCTTAAAGTGTATACAAAATGAGTTTCATGAAAAAATTTCAATCGTTTGAGACATTCCGGCAGTCGGGAAGAGGTGAGCATTCGTGTTTCTATTTCAGGCAACCGACCCACATAGAGAAATTTTATTTTATACCACGATGTCTCGAAATCTCTCAATATTTCATACAAAGTATTAGATTCATAATAAAAAAATTCGTACTACAAAAAAAAAGTAATAAATAAATTTTCGATATCATACGTGAAAAAATATTAAATAAAAGAACTAATTCAAATATTTAACTTAAAAATAAAAAAATATTAACAAACTATATCATATTAAAAACGATTATATAAAATGAAGTAAAATTTATAGACCACGTATAGATTTTACGATTTTAATGGAATTATTTCACAAGAAATGTCAAGTTTGTATCTTCATGCGAAAACGAGCATTTTAATATAATTCCATCAATGCCACTCCTTCATCAAGAAGGTTCTTTTTTATGTGTATATATATATATATAATTGCTACAGAGCCAATATGTATATGTACACATTGCATACACTTTTATCTCTCTGATAACTGCAGCAGATCTTACAAAATCTCTATGTAATTACTACGAAAAAAATTCGATAAAAAAAGAGAGAAATTGAAAAAATCAAAAATATTACATTTTGTGCACGGCAAGCTTGCATTCTACAATGAAACAAAAAACTAATTTCAAGTTAGAAGATAGCTAAAACCGGCATCGTTCAAAAACGTAGCTGGATTGTTGAACAAAACAAAATCGAATATACTGATCTTCAAAATGTATGCCAGTTACAAAGATGAAATTGAGGCGATTAAAACACAGACTTTCTACTAAATGTTTCAATATATTGTTCGTGTTTATTCGCAGAGATGTAAATATTAATATCTGCAATATTTCGTAATATTAAACATACGATACATATACAATGAATTCAGAGATATTTCGACATTATACCTCATTAACATATACCTCGTTTTTGCTATTTGCTCATATCTCTTAGCTTGTCTGTGTTGAACGAAGTAACATTTCCCGCTTATTTCTCGTTTTATCCGTATTTTTATCGATTGCTTAAACGCGCGCTAGAAAGGAGGTCAATGTTTTCAGTCGAGGTTGTACACGCCGTGGTTGAAAATGACATCACCACCGCATAGTAAACGTGAAACAATCGCTCGTAATAACGTCACGTTTCAAGGCACACCCAAATATTCGGAAAATTTTGTAACGAATTTTATCAATGGAATTCCAAACTTTCATTCAGTCATCTTGAAAACGATTTTTGGAATCGACTTGAGGAATACTGTAGATAACTAGGTACTATAAATATCTAGATAACAGTACAGATAGGTCAGCTTCATTATGTTTTTTTTTTCAAATTAAAATAAAAGAAAGGAGAAGAAAAGAAAAGAGCAACTACTTATATCAATAAATATACTTAATCAACTACTTATATTAATAAATATATACAATTTAAGGGTCACTAGATTAATGTAGGAACAACGTATGAAGCATTTGCATGTCATTACATATACCATTTACCACAACCATTCATTAATAAACACAAGCAAGTGTAAGTGTAAAATCTACGTACAAAAGTATAAAAGTATAAAAGTACATATATAATTATAAAATCATTACTTCCTGATATCAGGATATTGTACTTAATTTCTTAATTATGTCATCTCTTTTTAATTTCATATAAAGTTCACAAATATATTTTACTCCAAATTGATGAAAAATGTTTCTTCTTTCTCATATATCAATACTAATTTTATCATTTTTTTTTCATTCTATTATTATCACATTTGTGATACGTCTAACTACAAGGTAAATTTATAAATTAAAATTTATAAATAATATTCAAGTTTAAAAAAAAATAGATAAAATAAATCATGTATAAACAATCTCGAGAGAGAGTTTCATTTATCTTCACAAATTTCCAAAAAATACTCGTCACGAAAACACCAATAAACGTGTCGTTAGTAAATATGATATACGTATATCTTAATTATAGCTTTTCAAAATTCCTCGATATTCCGTCACGTAATGAAACACAAATATATACATACGCATGCACAAAATGTAGATCAGCATAAACATAAGATACAAAATCAAATCAATCAGTTTCAAGATCAAAACCAAAGCTCGAAATACGCTGAATACAAGAAACCATGAAGAATTCCGGCGATCGTCCCGGCCTTGTTCTTTCGAAAATCGGGCTTGCACGGATTCGTATTCCCAAATACATCTACTTGAAATAAAAATCATCAAAAGCGACTTACTTAGACTTCAGTTCCTCGTTGTTGTCCCACAATCGTTTCGTATCAATCTCTAGTTTCGCTCGTTCCCTCGCAGTGTCGTCCAGTAATTTCCTCGCATCGGACAGTTCATGCTCATACATAGACTTTATGTTGGATACTTCGCGGGTGATAGTCTCCTGGGTCGTCTGTACCTCCCGCGTGAGCCTCGAGTTCTCGGCCTCCAAGTGCCGCACTTTGTCGATGTAACAAGCCAATCGGTCATTGAGATTCTGCAAGTCCTGCTTTTCCTGTAGCCGCGAATAACGGGTTGGGCTCAAAGGACTTCCTGGTCGCTGGCCGATCGGCGTTGACGTACTAAATTGCGGCGACTGCACGCTGCCGCTTGAACTCGCCGCTGTGCTAGTCTTCTTCGCTGCCTTCGTTGACATGTTCCTTTTTCTTCCTCTTTTTCTTTTTTTTTTCCTTTTCCTTCACGATTCTTCTATTGCACTATCTCACACACTAGCCGTTCGCACTATCAAATCATCAATTTGATGCACAACAACACCGTGTCCGTGAGAGACGCTTAACAACTATCGAAGCCCAGGATCCTCCTATCTCAGTCAACGGAAGAACTGTTTAGCGGTGACGCCAACGTTAACGAAACAACCTCCTTACGTGCATCTTTATAATGCGTTGTAAACGCAACGGGGCAACGCGATTGGTCACATCCGTGTGTACGTAACTCCCGTTGGCCAATCATGTGCCACTTCCTTCGAAGCATCCGCCAATAGTGAGACGCTCAGCTATACTAGCAAAACGCGTCAATCTTGAACTTCTAGCAGAAAGTCTGTGGAAGAAGAAAGAAACTTGCTGTTATTACGATAGAAATTTTTACCAACTGCAAATTTAACTTTTTATCCGAATATATTTAAAATACATTTGTTTAAAAAAATACAAATTCTCGAAAGTCTCTTCGGAACTTTGTAAGTTATAAATCATCTTTATCGTTTCGTAATGTGGACTTTATTATGTCTGATTCAATATTTTAAGAACTCTATATCGAATATTTTATTCTTGATCTAATTACATGATAATATAAACATTATTTATATGATTTGTTGTTTTTTTCTATAATTCTCATAGTCTAGTCACTAAAATTTCCATGCTGAGATAATTTTGCAAGTTCTCGGTAACATTTACACGCTTCTAGAGTTGTTTTGAAACACGTTGTAAATAAATTCCATTTAGTTTTCGAATATCCGGTAGAGGGCAGCGAAGTAAAAACTTTTAAAATGTCTGTGAGCGGTGAGTAACCGAAGAGGCGGACGTTGATATTCTTAAACGTGAACATTGCGATTATTGTGAGATAATTTTTGAAACACTGATAATTGAAATAAAATTTAACGTATAGCAAAGAATTATGTACTTATTAGGAAACGACTTGTATATCTATAAATCGTAACAACGTTGTTTACAAGTAATAACACGGATTAAATCATGAAGGAATAATATTTTTCTTTATGAAATAACATTTAGTCAGCGTAAAGAAATTGTGATCTAGAAAACAAAATTGCAACGTCGTAAATAGAAGAAACGTGAATATGTGTGATCTTATAGATTTAGATAGTCCTGACAAAAAGGATTCATTAAGTTCGAGACTGGCATCGCCTTTAATACCAGTACCTACAGATGTTACATCCAACAACAATAATACTCGAATCAATACGAACGAGCCAAATTCTCTAATAATAGGAAAACGTGATAGTTTAGAAAATAATCCTTTTGATATGGTGTTGCATAAAACTACAGAGTATATTCAAAAAAAGGACGACCCTTTTGAAATAATGTTGGAGAAAGCATTGACAGTGAAGTGCAAAAAGAATACTTCCTTGAAATCAGGTTCCCTTGATTTACCAAATAATCCGGTTCTTAAGGAAAAAAAGAATGGACAGAAGCTGAAAATGAACAAAACGTTGGATGAGATTTTAATTAATGACGAATTAAATTTAAGAAATACAACCAGCAATAAAAAGTCTGCTAAAAATGCAATTGATAATTTAAGTAATACTAATACATCAAACAATCTACCCATTATCGATGTTCAAGATCTTAATTTATCAATATTAAATCAATCTGTGATGAATGATACCTTATTCGAAGAAAGCAATAAATCGAATAAAAATGAAATACAATCTACTTTGGAAAATAAAATGTTAATTCCTAGTGTGACCTTACAAGTTCCAAAATTTAAACGTTCTTTTTCACAAGGTGAAACACTACTCGATATGAGAGTATTAGAGCATCTGCATCAAATATCATTGGCTAAATCTTTAAGAACTGTTTCTAACAGTGAAATTAGTATATCTTCTTTAAATTCACCTGATATGCTGAATGAAGGATTTTTTAAGAGCGATATTGGAGGAAGTTCTATATTCTCAAGTTTGTCAAATATTTCTTCTATACCAAAAATAAGTCCTGTTTCTTCAATAATTAGTCCATCACTAATGCTATCAAATGGAACTATGAATCGGACATTCTTAGAAAGCTGTTCCTTCGAGAAATCAGAGAATACAAAATTAACTAAAGATTGCAATGAAGAAACAGAATCTGTATTGTCAGCGACAAAAAATTTGGAAATATTAAAAAAAAATTCATTGTCTGATTTAACAGATCGATTTAATAAACTTAAAGCAAGAGTATCAGGGATTCCTGAAAGTTGTACAAATAATAAAGATGTACTTACATGTAGCTCTTTCAGCGATATAAAACAATCTGTAACTTTAACAGAAAAAAATGAAACATGTAGTGTAAATAATAAGTTAATCGATGTGGATGTATTTACGCCAGACAATAATTCTAGTAAAGAACATTGCAAAAGTTCTATTTCAGATACGTCATCAGATTCCGTATTTATTGTAAGTTTTTTTTTAAATTTTCCTTTTTGATCATTTTTGAAAAGACACTTTGATTTATTTTTACTTTACAGGATGGAAATAAAATTAATAAATCAATACTGCAGGAAGCAAAATTTCTTGCAAGAACTTTTGAGGAGATGGCTATAAAAACCAGTTCTGGCTGTAAGTTCATATCAAACTTTCTTCTTTAAAATTTAACTTATCTATAAAATCTTAATATGAAAAATTAATAAAAATTAATTATAAAATAAATTTAAATAAATAACTTGATATTCTACATTTTAGTTACCAATTTCCACTTTTTTCATTTCATTATCTAGCAAGCATTGACGATCTCATTACAAACAATCTTTCATGGACATCAGAATTGTTACCAGCATTTGATGATGAAACTTCAGAAAATTTAATTGAATTACCCATATCTCCTGAGAAAAATGATTCAAAGTTGAAAAATATAAAAATTACAGAAAATGAAGATAATGATTCGTATAAAAATAAAATAGACGAATGTAATAAAATGAAAGAAAATGTAAAAGATTTAGAAATGGAACTTGTCGAGCCAATATCAGTAGAAAAACGTCCTAGAGCTGTAACACTTTTGTTAGATCTTAAAAAATTAGTTGATACAGAAAAGAATATAGAAGCAAATAAACTATTGGAGAATTTGGAAAAAGTTTTAGGTATTAATTGTGACAACAATACCGAATTATTAACTACTTATCTTAATGCAACTAATAATTTATCAAAGAGTCCACAAAAATCAAATAATAGTTTAGAAGTGATCAAAAATGTGATAGAAATTAATACAGAGTATAGTAAAGAAAATAATTTGACTAATGATTCAACGGAAAGTATTAAGGAATCAGTATTCTTCGAAAGCATAAATTTAAATGATGTAAATACGAATAAATGTATTGATAATCAAAAGTACTTAAATAGCGTAAATAATAAATTAAAATATGAAACTTCAGGAGACCAAGTGAATATTAGAAACATAAACAAAGAAAAAAATAAAAATGAATTTAATGATCAAAAGACGTCTGAAGAAGATTCTTCTTGCAAAGAGGAATATAGTCCACTAAATGAAAAAGTGATAATTGATTTACTTGCAAATATAGGAAAATTATTACAGACTAAAGGACATCCAACTTTGGATATACTTAAAAACTTAGGAGAAGTATTGAATGTTGCTTATAACTGTAATGTTGACGAAAACATGGAAACTAAATATGAAGATGTAAAAATTCAACGAACGTCAAAAAAATCAAAATTGAAATCTGGAAAGGAAATGAAGTCATTACTTTCAAAATCAGCTAATAGATTAAGTTTAAATGTAGATTCAAAGGTAAGAATAATATTGAAAAAAAAATTTATAAAATTCAGATAAATTCGTTATGATATAATTAACAATGTCTGTTTTAGAAACAAGCAATTGGTAAAAATTTTATCAGGAGAAGTATATCTATATCTCAAACACCGTCAATTGAATCAAGTTCACTTGCCAACAAAGATATACCTCAATTGAAAAAACGATTTTCTAGTGATCCCAATTTTATTAATCCATCATTAAATAAAAAAGTGATAAATAACAATAAAAATCAATTACGAGGTAAGGTAATTTGTTTTTACAATATCAATAAATAATAAAATAATAATTAAGAATAATTGATATATAACTTTTTTCAGATACAGAAACTAAAACGATTACAACTTTAGATTCGCAGAAAGAAAAAATTTCAATGATAAGTACAGTTAAAAATAAATTGAAGAAAAAAATTGACACTAATATCACAAATAAAAAAGGGCCCATGAAAGCTATTATTCCTATAAGAAATATGCAAAAAAGAGGTATAATTAATAAAAATAAAAAATTATATTCACTTTTATCCTTCATTTCATTTACATTTTCTGCAGATACTGTTAATAAAAAAATAATTTCATCCATTGGAGATATAATATCACCCGAGTCTCATGAAATAATTAGCAGTACACCTAATTCGATAATCAATGAAGTCCCCCCAGTTAAAAAATCAGGATCCTCAAAACCAGTAGCTTCGTCAACTCCAGATGCACCAAATTCTAAAACGCGAAAAGTACAATCGCAAGTAGTTAACAGCCCGAAGAAACGGAACTTTTTCTGCGATATTTCGCCAGTAACTACACGCGTAAATGTTGATAATAACAATAGAATTAACGATAGTCCACGAAGGTAAGTTCAACTTTCGTCATGTTTAGAAAAATACTTTATAGTGCCATACTTGCAAAATAATTACAAGATAATTTATTTTTTAGGAGTAACAAATTACCGTCCCCAAAGAAAACGACACCCAAACATCGACGTACAGAATCTGGTATTCCAAAAGCACAAACACCTCCTATAAATAAGCGATATTCCTCATTTGAAATTAATCACTGTGAGCGTGTACACGAATCGCCACGACGTTCAGTATATAAAAAAACAAATTCGCAAAGAAATTCGCCAGTAAAGAAAAATGAAAATATCCAACGAAGTCCATTAAGGGATAGTAACAAACTTATCCATAAAGTAAAACCGATTAATCTGGTATGTGCGAAATTATATCTTAATAACAAATCGTTATTTGATGAAGATAGTAACTAATTCATTTTTTTAACAGATTTCAAAACTTCAGCGGCATAACAGTAGCACAAATGCGATGGATAAAGAAAACAGTTGTGTTTAATTTATTTTTTTATAATTAATAACGGTTAAACATGCGTAGAATTTTCTACAGTGTGTGTATATTTTTTTACGTTTACATTTTTTCACATCTGTTTTACAATAAAATTTGCAACATGAAGTAATTATTATTTTCCTCTTTTTCTTCTCTTATTTGCTTCTTGTCATTTCAATATAATAAATTGTAATTCATATTTTGTTATATAAAAATATGAAAAAAAAGAATAACATTACATCGTACTTTCTCTTTCATATTAAATATTTGTATTTAGACTTCTCAATATTCTTCAAGCATCAAATAGATACCAATACCTCTGTTTATAATTTTCGTGATTTCACGAAACGAAAGCTTTTGCTTTTGAAAACTTTCAAAAAACATTTCTTAAGACAATTTCTCGCTCCTTCATTTTTATTATTTGAAATTCTTATTTTATTTGGGGGATTCCCTGAGGAGAATACTGTATTGTATAATTCTAGCTGCAAGCAGTTTTTCAGCCTGGATTGTAGTAATTTTATTTTTTCTGTACCTAGGAATATTTATTTTATTTTTTATATCATTATGTAACAAATACAGACACATTTACAATGTACATTCATCATTTTTTTTTCACGTCATCCCTATCATTCTTTGACAACGCGAAACGTTGAAATTTTTATTCACGATGCACGATTTTGGCCGTGACTCATTGTACCTTAAAATTCGCTTGCGATCTGTTGCGTCAGATCCGTCGATCTGAAAACAGGCTCAAAAGGGAGCTACTCGGCCGGGAACGAGGACAGCAGCGCTCGGGAACAGCCGATACGTCACGGTCGTTTCTAAAATCACAGACGCAGTAACGTATCACGCGTACAAATCGTGGAAAAAATATTCTACCGTAACGCATACTTTTATCTGAATCCGAAATTTACTGAAGGTAAGTAAAGACGAGTAGACGCAAACGGAACAAATTACAATCGAATTTCACGAGGATACGGCATTGTAACGAGAACATTCAGTGAAATAAAGAAATTGTCGAAATTGAATCTCGTCGAACCATTTTCGTCGTGCTTTCCGTTCGGATGTAAAAACCAGGTAAACAAATTTAAAATTGAACTACGATAGGTCGGTTGCCATCAGGGACCACGCCATCTAATAAACGGAAGTCCAACGTCGACTCCTGGGAACTGATGCCGCATTTAACCTGTTAAGAATCAAATTTTTAAATGCTTTTCTCTTTTTTTTTTTTTCTACTTAAGATCTATCGGTATACTCGACGGGAAAGTGTGCTTCATCGATCAATCAATCAATCAATCGTTGGTTCGATGAAAAGACGATCAATTCGAACACAATCAACGACGTGACAATGAAGAGCAACAAAGGAACAAAAGGGAAGAAAGTTGTAACGAGAACAAAGAACATTTAGGGAAAGCGATGCGCAGAAGCCGGCTTCCGCCGGGTACTGATAAAGACAACGCCGCACCTGTGCGGACCCGTCCCCGCAAAAAGTGCGCTCCGCGTGTTCCGTACTCCAGCGGCGGTCTGTCCACACTCGCGTGCAGCCGCACCCGGCATCGCGCTCCTCGCTCCTCTCGCCGGAGTGATTTCGTCGGGCAGCAGTAGCAATCAGTAGCGCAGCAGCCGCCGTGTTTCGGATCAAGTTAACCGGCAATGCAAAACGATTGTCTGGACAGTGAATTGTCGGAAGTGACAGTGGCAGCGAGGTGAAGTGCGTCACAATTTCTCGGTGTTCGATCTTTTCGGGCGTTCAGTGGCGAGCGAACGAGCGGAGGTAGAGTAGCGCGGCGCGCACGAGAGGCCGCCTCTGGGAAAAAGAGCGCGTCTCGCAACGTTGCGGCCCAACGCAACTGTTCCGGGGGGGAAACGCGATGATTTCGACGCGGAACTATCAGTCAACAGGACGACGTTGAGAACGACGATGAAAACGAAACTCCGCGGGCCCCGGTGACGTGTAAACGGGTTTTTCTTTTTCTTTTAACGGGCACGTTGATTCGCGTTCTCGTTTGATGGTACGCATGCGATTCGCCAAATGATCTCTCGCCGGTCGAATCGGCAATCGGGGAGAAGTTAGCTGACGCGCGCCCCCGGTGAAAGAAACCCGCGTTCCGCAGTTTCGCCCGTGTGCGATACGGACAATCGTTCCGAGCTTATCGATATTCTTAGAATTGTCGTCGTGTGTGTTGTCGCGCGACAACGATCGAGACGACGAGACACTGCAAAGAGGCGAAGATTCAACTCGTGCGACTCGTACACAGTGTCAACGCGCACGAGGATACAGTATCGCAACCGCGGGGGGGGAAACGCAACCGGCGACGATATATCCCGCGTGGTACGTACACGCACGTACGTATAATACGTAACGCACACGAGTTAACTACTCGTGTGTACACGCACGTTCGCGCAAAGAACCGTGCGGACTCGTGAAGTCGGACTCGGTGCGCCGTTTCATCGCGTGCGTCAAAGTGGCTTGTCGCGAAGCGCGCTTACACGGAGCCAGAGACACTGCGAAAAAGTTGTTGGACAGACGGTGAGAAAGAGAGGGAGAGAGAGAGAGAGAGATACCAGTGATAGAAAAAAGAGGTATCCCGCTTTGTTGGACGATTGGCGCGTGGCGAAGACGTGGTGTTTCGACGGTCATTTGGCACGTAGTACCAAGTGGCGCGATCGTTCTCGCGACGAAGATAATTATTCACGCGTGAAAACGAATTTTCACAAGCGAAACAAAAGAGAGAAGTAGCGCAAGCAGTTCTCGGAGGGGAGCCAGTGCCGAGAAAAATCGTTCTACTCTTTTTCTTTTGATAGGTTTGTTCGTTCGAATTTCAAATCGTCGGGCGAAAAGATCGGAAGGAAGTTAGGTATCGCGCGGACGCGAAGGCACAACACCGACGACGTCGTTGCAAAGTCGCGTGCAAAGGGTGTGAAATGCGTCGCGCTGCAGTTCGATGTTCGATCCGACAGCGGCGGACGACCTGACTTCACCGGATCGCCTCTCCGTCGTCGCGTGCACCTCCTCTTCTCCCTCGGCTTCAGTCCAACGATGGATCAGCGCAGCTGCGGTACGCAATTCGAAATTCTCTCCCGGTAGCGGACGAAGCGAAACAAAAGTGTAATAATCTCGGTAAGCTGCGTCCAATCGCCACCGCTTAGAGCTGATTGACGACGAAACACTCGGCGGACGTTTCGCGCGGTTCCCGAATGCGCCATGGATTTCGCACGCTGTATTGACTTCGTCGATCCGTGCAATCGATAATATCCCATTCGACACGTTGCGTCGTTCTCCTCGTCCTGACTCATCGTGCGATTTAAAAGAAAGAAAGAAGAGAAAGAAAGGAAAGAGATCAAAGAGACAATCCAAGCGCACACAGAAAAACCTATTGAGACGCACGTTTTTATCACGCGGCGTGTCACTCTTCGACTTGTTTATACGTGCTGATGAAAAACGATCCCGACCGCACTCAACGTGAAGCGAAAATGATCGACGTTTTATCTGCCCATTGTTTCCAACGGTGATCAAGAAATGTCGATGTTTACGCGTTGATAAATCGAGATACCGTGTAAATTGAGATCTCGCTGATTGCGACTCTAAGAGGAAATCGTTTCGAAAGAAAGGCGGATGACGATTCGATCGTGGAAGGCAGCCTAGTGGTAAAGTAGTAGAAGCGGGGACGTGTACTACGCACGTATAGCGCAACGCACAAGAATTTTTACCGGCCGTTATGACATTACGCGCGAATGCGTCGGGCACTCTAAAAACGTGGACAGACCGCCGCGAAACGAGCTCGCATCAGTCCCGCGTTCTTTTCCATTGTCCACGCACGAACAAAAACTGTCGGACACACCGTCGTGGTAGAGGAAGTCTCATCGACGCGTAATAATGCAGCAGCACCGAGTCGAGACGCAGATACTCCACGAGGAGCAGATCCTGGAGGCGATAGATCAGTTGCGTCGACGAAAGGCGCGACCGGACGCCGACCGTATCTGCAATTACTTGTTGAGGAAGTTCTCGGTGGACGCACGGGACACCATAGCTGATCTTCATCGGTTGATCGAAGCGGAGAAGGTGATACAGGTGGACTACAAGGGCAACACTAGTTACCGAAATGCCTCGAAATGGTCACGGCTGCAGCTGTATAAGAATCGACCGGAAGGTTTCGTGAAGGAAAAGCTAAACTCCGGGATGGTGGCCGGCGCCGTTGCCGAGCTTGTTGTCGAGGAGCCGGATTACCTTGATCAGGGTGTACCAGCGTATAGGCTGATCGAGCAGTTGCTCGATGGTATGTCAAATCCTACTTCCAGACGCATGGTAGAAGATTTTCTCGGGAAAGAGGTGGCCAGTGGTAATTTGACGCGTCTCTCAAACGGTAATTACTCGCTGGTGGCGACGTCTGACATGACAACCACCGCCGAGCCGATACATCGTGAATCTTTTACTCTCGAGAATGGGAACGCGCGGCGGAAGGAGCTGCAGACCGTTTCGTCGACCACCGGTGCGTTGTACGACTTCGACGAGACGGAGAACTTGACGATCACGGACTCGAGGTCAAACACGCCGAGATCATCGCGTCAGGCAAGTCCTAAGTCCGATCCGCAGATTAAAAAGGAAGAATGTTTCGAAATAATCGTCGGGAGGAACGAAAGCACCGAGTCACCGGTGGAACACGATCCTGTGAAGGAGCAGGAACCGCAGGAGCCATCGCAGACGTCCGTCGAAGATGTGAAGGAAGAGTCGAAAAATACGGATGGCCAGACTCATAACCTTAAAAGATCGTCGAAAGCCGAGCGTAAACAACGCCTACTCGTTCGGACGGATGATCCTATGGATATAGAGATTAAATTCGAGGACTATCGGAATAAAGACAATAAAGAAGAGATAAATTCGCAGAAGGAGAAGAGAGAGGAGACCGGGCATCTTAGTGAGGAACGAGAAGACGAGGATGCGGGAAGAAGTTCCACTAATCCTTCGCCTACACCATCCAACACTAACGTTGGGGGTTTTCGCAGCGCTCGCAGGAAGGTATGTATTTTTACTTTCTTTTCTTTTCTTTTTTTTACAATTATTAATACAAAACTTTTGATCCAATGTGCATGTGCTTAAAAAATAATTACATTTTATAGAGAGCGAAAAAGGTGTTTGATCCTTCTGATAACAATCTTGTGAAAAGAAAACGCGGGAGGCAACCAGGCTCGCAAAATAAATCTTCTGTATCTCAAGAATCCCAAGATTCTTCTAAACCGACTGTCAAAGATGGGCCTTGCAGGCAATGTAGTCTCTGTGCCAAAGAAAAGCAAGAAAATCTAGTTGCTTGTCGTGACTGTACCGTACGAGGTATTGCCATGTTTGTGATAAAATGTGATGAACGTTTTAGATCAAAAATCTAATAAATTTTCACTTATTTACAGCACATCCAAGTTGTATTTATAGCCCAGAAGAAATGATTCAAAAAGCTGGCAGCAATTGGCAATGCGAACGTTGCAAGAGTTGTACAATATGTTGTGAAACTTCAGATGCTGTAAGTGATTCGTAAAAGACATAATAACTTTCTTTTTTTGTATCTTTTTCCTCATTGTATTATGGTTTAATTTCAGGGACCACTTGCAACATGTTTTACTTGTGACGAAGCTTATCATTATTATTGCCACACACCACGCATAATAATTCCTAAATCAAATTCAAAGTGGCAATGTAATGATTGTGTTCAAAAACAATATAAAACAAACATAAACCAAAATATTAATCTGGCTACCAGTAGGCCCGATACACCGTCAAATCCTCCTGTGTTACCCCCGGTTCTAAGTCCTCAAGTTTCCCCTGCCAGAGGATCTTCTGATCAAATGGAAGATGATAGCCCGAGAGATGGAATTGATCCAAATATACCTGATGCTTCAGATTGGACATCTGAGCAAGTGTATCAATATTTTGCAAGACTTTTTCCAAAAGAAGCAGAAGTATTTAGACAACAGGTATTTTCTTTTTTTTTTTTCTATTCCAAAGAATCCTTGTATTATTTAATACCTGTTAACAAATATTTCATATTTTTATATATATTTCAGGACATTGACGGCCATTCTTTGTTATTGATGAAACGATCTGACGTGTTAAGTGGACTTGACTTACTTCTAGGGCCTGCATTAAAAATATATAGACATGTATTGAAATTACAAGTACGAAGGGATGACCCGAAACTTTATTGGCTGTAAATGCCTTCAGTTAAATACTTAAGCTTAGGATAATATTTAAATAACATTTAAATAATAATTACACTGTACAGGTTGATTTCTTTTATATTTAAGAATTGAATATTTTTTTGATTCAGGATACTTTTTTATATTGTACATATTGCAGTTATCTTGAATTAAAAAAATATTTCTTATTAAAAAATTTGAAAATGCCGAAAAATAACAAAGAATAATAAGAAAAATTGAAAGTTGTTTTTTTTTTGTACAAATACTTTTGAATTAAATAGTTTAAATGGCTTAATATTAATGTAAATCATCTTTATTACAAATACTTCTTTCAATATTCTATAATTGTAATCAATATTTTTAAAAGGTGCTAATCTTATTTGTTATGTGTTAAATTTCTGTCTCATGATAAAAATACTAAAAATTGTTCTGTTTGAATAAAATAGTTCAAGTATGGAGTAATAATAAGTACTATTTGCATACCTTCATATCACTTCTTTTTTATTTTTTACAGTGTATAGTAAGATAAATATTGGTAATACAGTAAATTAATAATATTCTATATAAGGAACATGATACTTTGGTTTGAAATATACTTTCTTATACATTAATTATGTTAATACTTAAAAGATATTGTATTTTGTACAATTAAAAGAAACGTTAAATCTTTGATTAGAACTTTTGTAATTACATATATTAATCTCTAATAATTTTTCAAAGACTAGCTCATTTTTATAAAACAAAATTCTATTTGAAATCAATTCTTATAATAATATACAGGACAGATGGAATTTATTCACCTATTTTTTTTATAAAGAAATTTATAACATTAGTATATCATCTTAACACCACATTTATAACATTTATACTAAAATATTTAATTTAAAATATAATTTTAATGTTACAATAATATGAAAATAATATTGCTTTTTGAAACAAATATTCTAGTAACTGTATAATCTCATTGATCTTTTACTTTAAATTACATTAAATTGAGAAACGCTGTATATTTAATACTTTACAATATTCTACTCTACAGGTAAGGACATTGTAACATTTCTTTACTTATTTATAAGTAATATCTTACGTTGGTTAGATAATCATACATTAATTTGTTTCTTGAGAAAAAATACGAAATTTAAACATTTTTGCACAATGCAATTAAAATGTATCACGGAAAAGTCTTAAATTATATTTCAAAAATTGCAATGACATAAGTTATGTACTTATTATATGATTCAACGCAATATTGAAATATAATTAATATCTAAGACTTTCTTTGTGTAAGAATAATCGTACATAATATTGTAGTTACTTTTATAATCATAATATTTTACATTTTCTTATGCAACATAAAACTTACAAATACATAGTTTCTTAACCTTGTAATTTTTAAATTTTACTTTGCACTGTACTGTAATATTAGATATAAAAAATACAGAAAAACATATGCATATATTAAATATAGAAATATTTTAAAGCAAGCTAACTTCATTTTCTAAATATAAAATAAAATTTATCACTATTAGAATGTTTAATTAATATAAGAATAATAAAACAAAATTTTTCAAATACAATTAATTTACACAATTATGCATAGTTTTTTTTATGTTTGTACATTATATGTAACAAAATAATATATTGATATAAATACAAAATCTTATCCTTGCTCAATTACTAACAAAGTACATAATTTGCAGTCTTATACATGTGCATATCCATTTTTCAAGTTTTATTTCAGTACTGATTTCAATAACTTCATCTATTGAAAAAAAGAAGCATAAGAGCTGTTATTTTCTATTATAAAAAACAATGTTATTCTGTACAAAATAATTTTATCATGTATCACCATATACATTCAACCATAAATTTTTCCCATAAAATATTTTGTTACTTATTTTATCATTTATTTTGATTTTAATCTTTATATGTTCTCAATCAACGTTTTAAAATCTTATTTTTATACACATATATTCTTAAAAGTTTATATTTCAACTATGAGTAATTTCAAAAATCGAGTGCTGTTAGTTTTTAATAATTATAGTATTCACAAAAATCTATTATACACAATGTAAATAGTTTATTCAAAACTGCATTATCATACTGAAATTTAAATAGTTTCAAAATTATGGAAAAAATTAGTTAAAACATTTAGCTAAACTTTCATGTCAATTTCCACTGAATCTACACTATTTTAAAAGGAATTGTTTATGAAATGATACTTCTGGTACATATAATGCAACTGTTGAATCAGAATTTTCAATATATTTTTTCTTAATATATTCAATATGTTTTCTTCCAAAATGCTCAATACGTATTTTTTTATAAGAATCAGTAGGTTCATCTGAGCAAAAAAGACACATACAAAATGCAGACACTATTCCTATTATAGTAGCAGAGATTAACAACCAGTTTGGCAGTTCAATCTGTTTTGAAGTGCACCGAAGCTGATCGGATTCAGGTACTGAAGTTGATTGGTCATTTTCTCCAGAGTAGTCTGATGGTACACCATAATCCAATGTCTATCATATCATAATCAATCAAATCAAATTTAAATAAACAAATTTAATTAAACAAGTAAATGTATTCTATGTAAAATACAATTTCTAAAGATAAATATCTACAATTAAAATAAGTATTTATTTTATTTATATTAGTATTATTAAGATAAGTAATTAAAAAAAGTATTTCTAAAGAAAAAAAAAATTTACATTTGTTTCATAGATATACATTCATTGAACAATTAAAATTGTATTGCTTAAATTTTTAATTAATGAAACACAGCTGAAAACTTACCCCAGTATCTAAAGGAACAGTCTTAATATATGTTTGTGGTAATTTAAATCCATTAGAATCCCACCATCCTGGGAGAAGTTCCTTTCGTAAGCCTGGATCACTCAAAATATCATTTTCAGGTATATCAGGTGACATTACAAGTAAGTTAGAATCTACACCCTCCTCTATATAAACAGCAACAGAGAAGAGTGACAATAAATCTGAAACACGCTGCTTGGCCATAAAATCACAACCAGTACTACATGCGTAGCGATCTTGGGGAGCTGTATATGCTTCTGTACATGCTACAACAAAATAAAATAACATTTTATTTAAATGTTTTCTAGTTACAACTATTCTGAGTAAGCTTTTTAGCAATGTTTTGAATTATAAAAGAATACCTTTAATTGATTCAAATACCTTTAAATCATTTAAAACAATCTTATATACAGAATGAAATAATTGCCTAAAGTTTTATTCTACAATTAAGATTTAGTCTTTTTACTTAAATGTTGTTACAATCATTATATGTTGTACGTACAAGCTTCGCAAGCATCTCTAGTACCATTCAAACGATTTGGTTCCAACCCATAATGCAAGTCCACTAAATTGAAGAATCTACATCCTCGTTGACAACATGATTTAACGTATTTACTCTAGAATCAATGATCGTCATCGTTAATACATTAGTTTGTAATACATCGTTTATAAACATTTGCAAACTAAGAGCACACGTACATTCGTAAAAGACAACGGTGTTTTTTCGCATAAGTTAATGCAAGGATCTTCTCGGTTTATGAGACTACAGGACATATTACTATATAAAAAATTTATAAAAAATAGCAACAGTAATGAAACGACCTCTTTTCTTTTATCATCTCAGAGAATTTGAGCTTTCCGAAGAGAGTATATCGACCAAAATATTTTGCCAGAGGAAAAGACTTCACTTAGGAAGAGTTGATAGTTCCACGAATAATCCAGTAAATATCGATTTAATTATGGTGCGTCGATGCATTTGCCACTTGCAAGAATCGACCAATGTCATTTTTCAAAGTTACAAATGCCTGTCATCTGCTAGACTTCAATATTTTCCATACTTCAAAGACGAAATCTTCATGCGATAAGATTACTATTCTACGTGCATGTAATAACGTTTTATTGAATGAAACTTCATTTTTTTTTCTTTTTCAGAAAATTGAAGTTACGGTATCTTTGTTATTAGAAAAGAAAACACTATGATTTTTTCATTTCTTTCTCGAATGTTAGATTACAACAGTCGAAACGCTATCTCGATTATAAACTGTATCAAGATAACTGCCGTATCTACGAAAGATAAGCTCAGATAATTGAGTACATCTTATTTCATAATTGTACAATTTGCAAGCGATGAATAATATCAATATGAAAAAATTTTATTATGAGAAAAATTCAAAACCGGTATCATTCGTTTGATATGAAGTCAATGGCTTTTATTTTACAATATTCGAGTTGTAACATCGCGATATGATAATTCGATAAATATCGCGAGCTGCTGACGTGTTCGAAATCTGCGATAATT
>CAJDYZ010012740.1:0-24712 GCA_903986555.1 Heterotrigona itama
TTTACAAACAGCATTTATAACATTTTGATGATGGGCAAATATAATACACCTTTGCTTGCGTGCGAATAATTTAGAAATGTAATCACTGAAATATTATCAGATATTAGGATGTATTAGATATTAGAAAATATTCATTTATAAGAATATTTATTAAATAATAATGTTGTTTACCATACAGCTCCCTCTTTAGCAATACTAGATTCATTATAGTACATTAAAAGAGTCTGATGTCTTTCCATACCATTTAAATTTCGTTTTAATTTCGTAGACATTGCTTTCATTTGTTCAGTGCCAGCTTTTATTAGTTCCGTATCTAGCATAACAACTTGTCTAAAATTTTTTTTGTAAAATAAACATTTATATTTGTATAAACTCAAATATGTACTGTACTTATATATTGTTAAAATAATCTGATATAAATAAATACATTTTTTTCACCTTTTTTTTGTTGGTAATTGATTTAAAATCTCATTTTTTAATCTTCGAATTACGCAAGTCCGTTTTAATAACAATTGCAATTCTTGTGTATTTGATGATCCATTAAAGTTCCAACCAAATGAAGTTTTTTCTCCTGCACAATATCGAATTCCATATTCTTCATATCTGTATAAAAATAATTTTTATTTTTTCGCGTGCAAATTATATACAACGAATATTTTGCATTACCCCATAAAATTTGGCATTATAAGATTTATTTGAGAATATAATTCTATGGGTCTTGATAAAGCAGGTGTTCCAGATAGCAAAACAACGTGTCGTGCAGTCTTTGTTATACTTTGTGCAGCTTTAAACCTCGCAGTCTTTACACTTTTCAAAGCATGAGATTCATCCTATAGAAAAATTTATTTATTTTAATAAATTATCTATTTCTATCTAATTAATATATTGTTTTGCAACATACCAAAATAACAAAACCAAAAATTTTGCGTTCAAATGTATCTAGCGCCCGGACTAGGAGATCATATGTTATAATAATAATTTTACTGTTATCATAAAAATCTTTAGCATTTGCAAATTGGTAAATGTAATGTGCAGGTATAGATGGTAAAAATGTATGTATTGCTTCTTCCCATTGATATCTAAGTTTAAGAAATCAATTTTTATACTTGTTTGCATACAATGATTCGTATCTATTTAGCATAGTATTCTTTATTAAACCTGATTGAAGCGGGTACAACAATAAGGAGTGGCCAATTGTTTCTAAAATAATGTGCAATGCCTAATGCCTGAATGGTTTTCCCTAGACCCATATCATCAGCAATCATACAACGACCACTCCTAGATATTCCATAGCTAAAAATAAATAAATACTATTTTGTTAAAAAGAAAAGAATTCTTAAATATACATAAATTATATAAACATACCATATTCCTTCTCGTTGAAAGGGCATTAAATTTTCTACTAACTGAGGATCGATACTTGATAAATCATTTTCAGTAGAAGCATCATTTTTCTTGAATATCTATGAAAATGTCAAACATATAAATACATAAATAAATATATTTTATTCCTCAATATATAATACCTGAAGGACTGTGTTTGGTAATCCTATGATTTGTATGTCAGATTTGAAATTAATAGCTTTTTCCATCACTGTTTCATAGTCTTTTAAAAGAAAATTCCATTGTTTAGTGTTTATGTCTAAAATAAATATATGCAATAAATATTACTTTTATTTTATATTATTGAAATAATGTTATGTTGAGTATATGTAAAAATATGTTTTATATACCATATAATCTGCTTGGAATTGTTTTTATTGTTTCAACAAATGGAGCAAAATATGATGAGGTTTCTAACACAAATCTTTCATCAGTTATCATATAACATTTCACTGTAATGCAAGATTTCTCACCAAAAAACTTCTTTGTTGACATAGGACTAAATCGTCCTTTTTTTTTATTGAACTTATTATTATTTTTAAAGGAATTGTTTCTAAATCTTGCTTTATTGTCATCAACATATCTTAATGAACCTTGTCCAAAATTTTTTGAGATGTTGCTTGATATATTTTCATTAGCTGTAATATTATTATTAGTAAAAGAAACATTTTTTGTATTTGCATTAAAATTAAATGGAATGTTTCTCAATTGAGCTTGCTTTCTACGTTGTAAAGCTAATAGACGTTTCTTCTCTATCTCTTCTTTAGAATAACTCATTGCTGTAACATTATAAACTTCATTAGAAAACTTAATAAAAATTATTGACCTTTATATTGTAATTACAAACCTGATATATATGTATATATAAAATCTTTTTCTATAGGTCTTTTCTCTGTATTCAATGTGATTTTAAAGATAATAAATAAAACACTAACAACTTATACATTTCTTTTTATTTCATAATTTAACTTATATTGAATAACAACCTTGAAAATTTGTATGAGATGTATAAAGAAACATTAATACGCATTTCTTTGATAATATCATTGACTAATTAGCATAGACTTGACATCCAATACTTTTTCGTATTCAGGGTATCATATAATCTCATTTATCATTTTTGTATCACATCCTGTCATATCGACATTAGACAAGTATGCACTTCAGTTTGGACAGTGTTGCCGTTCCTTCATCGAAAATTATTTATCGAATTGAATCCGATGACACTTTATCACGTGCAATATACATATGTATGTACATACAATAATCATAATAAATAAATACGAATTTAGTAGACGTTTAAAATGTCAATTTTAATTTATAATCTAAGAAAAAATATTCTTTCAATTAACTTAATTAACTTAACAGATAGACTATTTCATAGGGATATCTAGATTGATAAGTGGGTCTGGTTGGTAATAACTAGAGAATTATTACAGAAAACATCGAAACTGACCTTTAAACAGAATATTTACTCAATTTAGTTTAATTAATATAATATATGTATATACTGTTCCTATTTAAAATCCATAATATTTCAAAATTATGAATCCTAGAAATCCCATAAAATTTGATAACGTGGCTTTATTTACTTTCCTTGATTTGACTCATTGGTCAAAATATATTTTCAGTAACTTTTGAAGATTTAGGTAACTTTTAGTGAATTTATATAAAAGAAGTATATAGGAGCATTCTTTAAAGTTGCTTGTGTATTTTTTTTTTAATGTTAATTTTTATTCTTATGATTAAAAAATCAATCTGTTGTTGAGAATATTTTTTAATTTTAACAATTTTAAGAATCGAATTCTTATGTCCCTGAAAATTTTGTTTCGAATGTTCAAAGCAATTTAATTTTTGACACAATATATGTACGTGTGTAATTCAGATGTCTTATAATATTTTATATACACGTATGTGTGCATATATAATTTAAATATATTTTTTTTTTTGTTCAATAGTCTGAATTATATATTTTCTATGAGTAATAGTTCTTTAATAGATACGATGTCAACGTCAAAGTCACCTGTAAACTGTACGTATTTTAGACTATAATTAAAATAGATATAAACATCAAATAATTCTTTCATTTCATATTTTAGCTGATGATCATGAATTCATCGTCCCAAAAAAATCGATCAAAGTACCATCTGATATGGCAATTTGGGAAAAGTCAGAAGCGTATTTTGTAAGAACTCGCATATCTTTTTTAATTCTATAGCTATGTATTTATTCTATATCTTTCAATAAATAAGAATATTCAATTGTATTTATTATATGAAAAAAATAATACAAGAATATTTTTGTAGGAATACTTAGGATTTATATTGGCCTTAAATGAATCAGTTCAAGGAAAAACTTTAAATGTTGAATGCACACAAAGCCCCATAATAGCAAATATTGTACAAATGCTTAATGAATTTGATGAATGGATAACACAAATACCTCCTACTGAACAGCCCCAACGTTTTGGTAATAAATCATTTAGAGTATGGCATGAAAAGTTACAACAGGTAAATATATATTATTTTTACATAAGCATCCTCAGAGTCTATTGATTTGTAATATTTTAGAATGGAATAATGGAATTACAAAAAGTGTTGCCAGAAAAATTGCACAGAGCAGTTCCAGAGATAGTTCAATATTTATACGAAAGTTTTGGCAATCCAACACGTATAGATTATGGTACTGGACATGAAATGGCATTTTTAATGTTTTTATGTTGTATGTTTAAAATTGGCGCTTTCACACAGGATGATAAAGTTGCTGTAGTTGTAAAAATATTTAACAGGTAGTTTAATTTGATATTTTTATATTAATATTTTGTGCAATTTCAGAAATTAAAATAGTTTTTGTTTTTTGTAAGATATCTGGAATTAGTACGTAGATTACAACTAACTTATCGGATGGAACCAGCAGGTAGTCATGGTGTGTGGAGCTTAGATGACTATCAGTTTGTCCCATTTATATGGGGGAGTGCTCAATTAATTGGTATCGGTTTTTTTATACTAACATTTTTAATTTTTTAATATAATCTAAAAATATACATAAATGTACATAAAAAATGACATAGAATATCATTCTTATCATTTAGGGCATTCTCGTATAGAACCTCGTCATTTCGTTGAACCAGATATCGTTCAAGCTTTTAGCAAGCAATATATGTTTCTTGGTTGTATTGAATTTATTTCAAAGGTTTGTACATGTATATAAGCATACATATACAATATTGTTAGACTTTTATATTTTAAAGACAAATATCATTTTAGGTAAAGATAGGTCCATTTGCTGAACATTCAAATCAGTTATGGAATGTTAGTGCAGTATCTTCATGGGTCAAAGTAAACAGTGGCCTTATCAAAATGTACAGAGCCGAGGTAAATATTATTGTTAACAATTCGTCATAAATTTATAATAATATAATAAATAAATAATAAATTTTTAAATACTAGGTTTTAGCAAAATTTCCTGTTATCCAACATGTTTTTTTTGGTTCTTTACTGTCAATAAAACCGGCGTCTATTCCTCCTGTTAAAAAACAATATCGAGATCAATCCCTACAACCACCACCGACTCAGTAATATTTTCCAAATATATTCATATTTGTTGTAACAAACATTTAATATTTATAATGAAAATTCTACATTGTAATTCTGTACTAAGTACTAAGTTTAAATTAACTTCTTGCAAATAATTGTATTATGTTGTTTTTATCCTATTGTATCAATTTGTAATTGTTATATCAATTTTTTCGTTGTTAAATTGTAAAGTACATGCATTTTAAGTATAAAATTTAATGCAACATGTGAGCCACATTAGGTAGTAATGTATTACTACATTTAATAATCATTTAAGATAATTTAGAAAATAGCTATTATACTATTTATTGTAAATAAAATTAATCATTAAGACATATAACGAACATTAATGCAACATGAGTACTTAATACATTATTTTTACTCACCTAGATAATAACGATTTATTTGTATAAACAGATCTAATCAATGTCCTCTTACATAAAAAATAAATATTATTTCACAAATATCAAACTGCTTTTCTAATTAAAAATACTTTAGTAGAATATAGAACTACTTAGTAGAATATAAAAATATGCAAAGTTATTTACTAGAAAATATTAGGATATTTATTATAAACAAAATGCATAAAATATTTATTATAGAAATAATATTTGTTCTGATAATATTTCCTATAAAATTGTGAAAAATCTAGTGGCTTTTATAGAAAAATATAGTGGCTTTTAGACAATGGATTTAATCAGACGATTTTAGTTAAAGTTGCTAACAATAAAGAAAAAGAAGATATTAATATTTTTGACTTACCAAACAAATCAAAAAGAGTTCGCAGATCTTTAATAGTAAAAAAATCAGCACCCACATTTCTACTAAATATTTACAAGAATATTTTAACGAATGATACAGATGAATCAAATCAAGAGACATAGAAAAACTTAATTTAAGCAATAATATTATTAATATCATCGATCAAAGTAATTCAATCATGACATTTAGTGCCCAGAACTCTCATTCAGGCAATCCATTTAAAATTAATTGTAGAAAAATTTGGTTTAATGTATCAGAAATATCAGAAAAGGAAAATATTATGACAGCAGAATTGCGACTATATCGAGATTTGGATAAAAATATTAAACCTAATGAGGCATATAACATAACAATATACAGGGTAGCTCGAGAAAAGCATGGAAAACAAATTAAACATTACATGAATTCAGTCAAAACTGCGATAAATAAAGGATGATGGATAAGTTTAAATATCAGTCAAGCTCTTAAACATTGAATTAAGTTTCCAGAACAAAAAATCAAGGCTTGTTTTTGTCAGTACATCATGTTGAATTCATGAATCGTATGTTAAATTATAGTTGTATTATAAAACCAAATGATATAGGAATTGTAGGTGTTTCTGGAATTCCAAATAAGCAACCCTTTATAGTAGCCTTTTTTAAAAGATTCATAATAATATTGCGTTAAAAAAATACTAATATATAGTTGTTGATAGCTGTGGTTGCTGGTAAATAGATTAACTAGTAATTTTTAATATAAACTGCTCATTTTTTCTTTTCGTAGAATATTGGAAATTTTTTAAATTGGTAATTAGTAAACACATTGTTTGGTATTTTAAAAAATATATATTTCATATAATATTTATAAGACAAAATATTATAACAATAATAAAATATGTATAAAACATTTATATAATTATATAATCTGACATAATTTAACAAATGTATGTAAATATTTTAATAAAGAATAAATGACATACTTAGAGTTTAGAACGTTTCATTCCTTGATTAACAATACCATTTGCTATTAAACTAGCAATTTTTTCAGGTTTAAAATCTAATTCAATAAGAATTTCTGTAGTATGCTCACCTAGTTCTGGATTCTGTTGATGTCCTTTGGATATTCCAGGAGTACGAGATAAACGAGGAGCGGGATTTGGTGTTATTAAACCATTATCTTCAATTTTAAACGTATTTCTTTCTTTGTTATGTGTATGTGATGCAGCATCTTTTAAATTTAAAACGGGTGTTACACAAGCATCTGAACCATCAAATATGGTACACCATTCTGCTTGAGTTTTTTGTTTAAATATCTTTTCTAATTTTTCACGACTTTCTTCAAAATTATCAAATTGTGGCACTTCATCTAATGCAATTCCAAGTTTTTTTAAAAATATCTCATAAAATTTAGATTCAATTGCTCCAACACACATATATTGTCCATCTTTTGTTTCATAAGTATCATAAAAATGTGTTCCAGAATCCAACCTGCTTACATGAAGCATTATCTAATTATTTATTTGTATGAAATAATATAAAAAGAAGGAATGAATAATTTAATTAAAAAATTCTCACATATTTTTACCACGGGGGTTTCCCCATAATGCATACATATTCCGAGATCTAAAAAACCAACTTCCTAAATATGCAGATCCATCTACCATTGATGCATCTATTATTTGACCAATATCACTTCTGTTACGTTCAAACAATGCTAGTACTATACCAAAAGCACACATTAATCCACCACCAGCAAAATCAGCTGCGAAATTAATTGGTGGTGTTGGTTTCTGATTATGACGCCCAAATAATGATAATAAACCTGAATATTATTAAAAGTAATTTAGAAAATATTTTGTATTTGAAATAAAATAAGTTAATATAAATATATTGTTTTTAAATTACCAGATAAAGCTAAAAAATTTATATCATGTCCAGCCATGTTAGCATAAGGTCCATTATGACCAAATCCTGTTAATCTAGCAAATATTAATCTGTTATTTGTTCTCATAAGTTCTTTTGGTCCCAGTTTTAATTTTTCCATCACTCCTATTTTAAATAATATAATACTAATATTACATCATAAAAATAATATATTTATCAAAGTATACAAACCAGGTCTATAAGGATCTATAAGTACATCACTTTGATTGCTCAATTTCTTAAATATATTTAAGCCTTCGTCAGTTTTTAAATTTAATGCAATTGATCTTTTCCCATGATCCAGAAAATCTGGATTGTAAAACCTACTTAACTATAAAAGCAGATAGTATTAGAACATTTATGTATGAATTTATAAAACAGGAAGAATTTATTATACCTTATCTACTTTAATAACAGAGGCACCAAATTCAGCTAATATCATTCCACAAAAAGGACCTGGTGCAAGCCCAGCTAATTCTAATACTTTTACACCTTTTAAAGGCATATTTGTAATGAACAATGGTATAATACAACACAGAATGAATTTATTAATTATTTCAACTCATAATGAATTTATTATTAATTATTTCAACACTATTAAAATAGTGGACTTTAACCTTTAGGCGTTATATTTTTAATCATTTTGAACTAAGTTTTATCAAAAAATACACAGATGGATATCAATTTTTTATTATGCTAAATATTTTGTATAAAAATTACATAAATGCGATAGTTAAAATAAAAAACATTTTTATAATATAAATAAACAATGTTTTTTTCTGATATTATATAATTGTTATGTATGCCATATATAATAAATACCAATAATAACAATATAAATAATTTAAAATATTTGTTTTAAAATATTTGAATTCATTTCAAATTTATAATTAAAGAGTAATTCTAGAATTCTTTTCAAATGTAATAATCTTACTGTTGGCATTAAACTTCCTAACACAAAGAAGTATATTGGTAACACTGACACGCAGTGTGCGGTATAAATATTATAATCTACAATAAAACAAATTGTATTATTGATTATAGACACATTCAAACAGAACATTATTAAAATGAATCCAACGGAACCTACTAGTACGGAAACTTTAAGGTAATTTCAGGAAATTATTTGAAATAAATATATTTGCGAGACAAACTGCGAGGCCGGTACACCGGGTTATGAATATTACTTTATTATTGTTAACAAATTGAAATTTTCAAATAGATTAAATATTCTTTACTCTTTAATTGTAATGATATTTTTAAATATTTTTTGTAATCTTACATGCATGTATATAATTTGCAATAAATTAATTAACAATATGTTGTTTAGTTCCAAAATGAAAGATGTTATTGATGTATTAGCTATGCAACGGGAGAAGAGGAATACCTTGCAAAAAAGTATCACAATTGATTACACAAAAAACAGCGATAGTTTTACAATTTCACGATTTATATTTGAATGTGGTAAACATATCGACTATCAAGTTTTATATTATAATAATATATTTTTGAAAAGCAATAATAACATTTGTAAATTACAGGTTTAAAATTAGAAGCTCATCCTCTGACTATTGCTACAGCTGCAACATTATATCATAGGTTTATAAAAGAAGCTGTTCCAGGAGGTTACGACAATTGTGTAAATAACTCATTTATAATGTTAATTAAAATTTCAAATATCCTTTTTTTCAAATATCTTTCATAATTGAAATTTATATAAATGATTTATATATGTTTTAGTTAATTGCTGCTACTTGTCTTTACTTAGCAGGGAAAGTAAAAGATGATAATTTAAAGATAAGAGATGTAATGAATGTCTCTTATAGCACATTACATAGAGGATCACAACCATTAGAGTTAGGTGATCAATATTGGAGTATGAGAGATGCAATTGTCCAAGCAGAACTCTTAATTATGCGTATGCTCAAGTTTCAAGTAACTCCTGTACATCCACACAAAGTAGGTACTAAATATAGTTAAATCATTAAACATAAAAAACAAATAATTGCGTTAAATAAAAAAATTTTATTTCAGTATATGTTGCATTACTTACGATCTCTGCAAGCATGGTTTGGAGAGGAAGAATGGTCTAAGTATCCAGTTGCAAAGACTAGCATGGCACTTTTACAAGATTTTCATCATTCTTCAGCTATACTTGATTATCCACCAAACTTAATAGCAATTGCTTGTATCAATTTGTCGTTACAAATTTATGGTGTAGTGGTGCCATTGATGGATGAATGTGACCAACAACCTTGGTTTAATGTAATAATTAAGAATATTTTTAAAAATTCATAACATAAAGATCAGGAACTAGTAAACTAGTAATTAAAAGTATAAGATAAAATTATGATTTTTTTCAGGTTTTCTGTAAAGATTTGACGAGAGATAAACTTTGGGAAATAATGGAAAAGGTTATGGCAGCATATGATGAAGAACCAGAAACTAGAGACAATTAAATGATTTCAGCATTATTTCAAGCTTATTCTATATTAACACAAATGTGGCGTTCTCTTAAATATGATATTGGAAAAGTACAAATATAAATCAGGATCATAAAATAAAATATTTCCAACTTTGCGTTTTGTATTTTTCTGTACCTTTAATATTTTTTTTAAATTAAAAGATAATTATATTTGAAATATAAAAAAGAATAATATTAAAAAAATGATGCGTGTTGTTTAATTTATCAATGAACAAATTTGATAATATTCATTATAAAATAAATATAAAATAAATTAGTAACTTCGTAATGAACATAAATAATATAACAGATATAAAATAAATTAGTAACTTCGTAATGAACATAAATAATAATAAATTTTTAAATTTTGAATATTTAAAAATTTTATTATTTAATAAGTCTTAAAGTATTTAAAAAAATTTTAAAAATTTCGAATATAAAAATTTTCAATGTTTTTTCAAATTTACACTTTATATAAAGTTTTGCAGTTCGAATTCGATGATATATAAAAGGGGGTGGATAATTCTTAATAAAATTTCAAATAATTAATAATCTGAAACTATATATATTTATAAAATTTATATTTACAGAATTGTTAAATATCTAAAGTTTATTAACAATACTGAATGTCATAAATTATAGAAAAATCATCTTACTGTACAATGAACTTTGAATTCTAATACGTGTGAAGTTAGGTGCTAGCAAATTAGTATTGTATAATCAAATGTGTATATAAGAAGTATAAGTGTATTATTATTATTTTCATTTGATATAACAAGAATCAGATATTTAATTGCTTTATTGATATAAATTCTAATGTCTATTTATATTTACATTAAGAAACAATAGATGAATGTTTGATTTACAAAAATGTCAAACGTTCACTGTTATTGTCCAGTGAATATTTTCCGTGTTTGTCAATGAGAAGTTCGAAATTGTTTTGTATAAGATTTCGATGAAGATTGTTAAACAAAATGACAACGATCGATCAAATGGATACATCTTTATCATTCATATTGAAACAAGAACAAGGAGAGTTTGAGGATATCGATGATGATAATATTAGTCTTGAGGATATTAACCATCTCCTGTCAATATCAATACCCTCACTTTCAACAAACAAGTTTCATATTCCCACCGATCCAAATGATGAGTTTCTTCGGTTATCTACTACGGCATGTTTCCTGTATAAAATCCAATATTCCAATAAAAATTTAAATACATCGAGTCATTTATAAATATTTGAATTTAACAATTTTTTTACAATTAATTAAATAGCAATCTATATTTGTAATGCATTTAATAGCTAAAAAGTTAATTTTGTTTCAGTTTAACGATTTATGTTGTATTACATTTATATTATAGGTTCGTGCTGTATATTTTTCATATCTTCATAAATGTTTACTTACTAATTACATCCTCTGTTATAAAGAGAAGGATGAAGAGATTCCGAGTAACCAATTGAAAATGTGTGCAAATCAAATGGAATTGCTTGCAGTACGATCATCTTTAGAAGCCTCTTTATATAGGCAAAATATATTGAAATTGGTAATTCTAATTCTAATTATTAAATATAATTTAATTTAATAGATTGATTAATAGTTGAAATTAAGATGTTTATAGATTTCAGATGTAAAATCACATACATTAGAAAAAAAGGCCTATAAAAAATTAGTGATATTTTTAGAAACTCCACCATCTAAAGTAGATATTGGAGTTCAAACAATTAATTCATGGGCGGAGTTACAAAAAGCAGACAATATTCAAAGTATTTGTATCACATCTAATTCTAAAGAGTTGCCCTCCATAAAAGAAACATCAAAATCTAAAAAAGAGAATGTAAATGTGAAAACTAAAGATTATGTAGATGATATATCCTCTCAATTAACTGTCTGTAATAATACAGCTTCACCCACTATCAATTCTACTAGTTTTAATGATATAGAACACAATAAAATTAATAATGAATCAGATGAAGAGACATGCTATAAAATGTTAGTAAATGAAGAAACAGTAAAAAAAGAACATAGCAATATTTTTAATTATATACAAGATAATTCTAATACTCAGATTGCAAATCAATTCAATATTCAGATGAATGATGAGAATTCACAGGATTCTCTTTTGCAACACATGGAAAATATGTTTTGCGATAGTGATGATAGTAGCGATCTTACGACATTAATCGAGAAACATTCAGGTGTTACTGAAGCTAATATGGATAAAGAAATTAATGCTCTTCTTCCATACAATTCTAATGGTTTTATTAAGACATATGAAAATAATGATATGAAGATAAATTCTGGTAAAAACACTAATATGAAAGCATCAAATACGAGGAAGTATAGTTTTAGTTATTATAAAGAAATGAAAAATAGAGAAAGTAATAAATTATTATCAGTAGAAAATGAGACACTGGAAAATAAGCAAAAACGAAGAATAAACAGTATTTGGTTTGTTGAACGTGTATATCAAGTATCAAAACTAAAGGCAAAGATGACAGAATTATCTTTAAAAAATTATAGAAAACATGGAAGAGTTAAAGAAAAATTTATTGAATTATTTGGAGAAACTGATGAGGAAATGATGCCAGATTCACCAATTTGTATAGAAGAACATTTAACGGCATGTAAGGAAAGAATAGCACCATGGATCGTAAAACACTTAATGCCATTCTACAAAAAACGAAGGATTAAAAATAGACAGCTTTTTAAAGTGGTTGCAAAGCATATAGCTGATATGCTTATTATTGAAAATACATTTCCTGGTTAGTATCTAATAAAATATATTATTAACATATTTGATAAAAGTATTTTTATATTCAGCATGTATTTTATTTCTATTTTCTAGAACAAGACTGTGTAAGTAAGTATATAGAAACATATTTCAAAAATAAAAAATTCATTAGAACTAAACAGGATGTGTACTTATAAACACATGTTACGTAATTGGATTTGTTATATATAGAAGAAATGTCACAAAATGTTTCATATAATATAAATTATCGATATTACATTTGTTTAAATTTCAAAGGTTCTAAGCTTGACATTAAACAAAGAGTGGAATTACATATTTTATTATAACGAAAATAAATACAATAGTATTTATGTATGTTAAATATGGAGTATATAAACATATTTAAAATGAATGAAGTATAAATAGAAAAGAACAATAATTTTGCGAATTTTTAATATTGAATTTTGAATTTGCAATGGTGCTTCTTTTTATGAAAAGTTTTATATACGTCTTGAAAATAAGTTCTATTAAAATTTTCTTATTTAAATGTTAGAACTTTAAAAATGATATTTAAGTGACAGTCTTAATCTTTGTTTTTTATTATTTATATTAATATACAATTTTTCGTATGTACATGTGTATTTGTATATACACGTAAATATATTTATTTTATATTAAGAAGAAAAGGAAAATATATTTAATAAAAGCATCATTGTAATACAAACTATAATTTAAATGAAACACTGTAAAATAGTTTAATTTATACCCTGTACATAGTCCCTTTAATAATTATAAACATTCAAAATGTGTTGCTTCTAATGTAAGTTTAGAAATATAAATATAAAAACACAATGTACAAATTATTAATTTTACTTTTATATTCAACACAGAAGTAACATTATTCCTGCATCCTATTCTCACAATAAAATAAGGAGTATAACAAGGAGATTCAAAACGTTTTAGTTATATATATATATTTTATCATTAATAAACAAAGATTCAAGTTTAGTAAATTTTAGATTTTTAACAGTATTTCTTATGCAGAAAATATCAAATTATAAACAATTTTTAAGAGGTTTACCTCTGTTCTAAAATCAATTTATCTTATCATTTATTTGCAGTAGCACTGTTTACAAATAAACTTATTGCTATTTACGAGTTATCCAATAGAAAACAATGTAGTAAAGTATTAAATATTAAATTTATTTTACTACATTGATACTATCCATATACAAAAAATTGATAAAGCTATTATTTAAAAAAGTCAAATTTTCATTATATTTTCTATTGAACAACTTGTAAATAAACAGCTTTCATCTTAATATTTTATTTTTTAAGCCATATTTTAAAATCCATAATTTCGCATGTTTATATATTAATTGAACTGTTGTATATAATATTGCAATTTTTGAAAATAAAAAATGTCATTTTATAAGTTTTTGATCGAAACCGGCATAATTATAACATTATCAAAAGAGAAAAATAATAAAAAGAAAAAAACTTTATTAATTATATTATTTTTTTCTATCACTGATAATGATATGAATAATAAGATCCTTCCAAATATTTTATTGTGTGTTCGAAACACAACAATCTCTGAAAAACAAGTTCTAATTCAACATCACAGTGAAAAGCTCGATTAAATATTGCATAAATATAGAAGGATCTTAGTAAGTAAATTTAACTTAAAGATTTAAAATAACCTTTCAAATATAACTTTATACATTCAAGGTGGAGAGGGAGGAAAATATATGTACTTGCAATAAATCTTATTATAACTTATGTATTACGTATTTTTCCAGGTACGTAGTTCTTGTCTATTACAGGTTCTTGCAAAAACATATGTAAACATCTTTCATTCTGTGCTAGTGGATGTCCTGCTATTCTGAAATATCATGTAAGATTTTTGCTTTAATTCAACTAATATTTTTATGTGCTAAACATGAATGAAATGTATATTTAACTCAATGTATACTTACTTATTAACAAATGCTTCTAGACCTTTCCTCCGATCTTCAATAAAATCTTCTTCAAAAATACCATCATCTCCTCGAAAAGGCATTTGACGTTTCCAAGCCTTTCCTGGCAATGGAGGCACAACTATCTATAAATTTAACAAGCGTTTCTTATTTACCAGTATAGTCCTTTTAATAAAAAACAAAAAATAGTTTTTCTGATACTATTATGAGATATCATTCGTTTAATGGAATTTAACTTTTATTTTTATTTGTTTTACATATACTTTATCAGCTGACCTTGCTATCTCTTTCTAATTCGGTCCTCAACCATTCAAAATCGCTATATCTTCTCCTCACTGTGGAATCTTTCACTTTAAAAACTGGTAAATTTGTCTGAAATGAAATTTTTTTTTTATTATTAGCATTTATTGTATAATACAATTTATTTATTATTAGCATTTGTAGTATAATACAATTTATTTATTATTAGCATTTGTAGTATAATACAAAAAAAAAGGAATGTAATATAACATTTATATTTAATTATATTTTAAAAAACAAGAAGAGAATAATGATGTTTTAAGAATAAATTCAATATAAATTTTTTAAAAAATTTGCTCATATATATTATTATCTTTTAAATTTTGAAATATAATTCATACATGATATTAATTTAAGGTTTCTGACTCCAGAAACAACATACATATTTTTATATCTGCTCAATTTTATCATTAACAGTAAGATAGCAGACACAGCCCACGATAGATTTGGTTAACGTCCATAATTAAATTAATATAATTCCAATAACACCATCGTTGTTATTTTCATGCCAAAAGACGAAACTACGCGAATTAAATATATTAAAAACATTTGAACAATGTTATGATAAATCTTTATAAATAATTAAACAAGATTTTGCAACACCATAAGCTTCCCTCATAGAGAATATCATGAATTGCAGAAAAAACTTGTTTAATTCATTAAATTACAAACGAATAGAAAACAATCGAAATTAGAGATCTACGAAGTTTGCATATTCAAATAAAAATACGCTATCTTATGTATCGAAATTGTAAAAGAAAAGAAGTGATATTTAGAGTGGAAAGTGGAAGAGTGGAAAAAACGTTCAGTTTGGTTCACTGACGGACAAAGAATGAAACTGTATAAAATAAAACAAAAGGAGTCTGTCACTCACCCTCATGCGAACTTCGTAATCGGTGTATCGTTTCTTGCCGACGCCGTGCGTGATTGGATTAATCACGTCAATTTCGAGAAAATTTGCAGGCGCGGCATAAGCATCGTCTAGCGTTTGTTTCTTGACATTTAAACGACGTGTAGCGTCCACTGTCGTATCCGCCATGCCTTTTTCGACAGTGCAATTAATTAAAAACCGCTTCGAGACCACCTGGAAAACACAAATCCGACACAGTGGACAACGAAAGTTCGTCAAATGACAGCGGTGAGAAACTTGACACAATTTGTTCTCATGTGTTGCGCCTGTGGTCATAGTCACGAAAAAATGGACGTAGATAGGAAACCTACAACCGAATGAGATGTCTGTTAAATATCATTAACGAATAACGTTACGTTTATATTTGAAAATATTCGGTTATTCTTTTCAGAACCGATAACTTTTTACATGACGGAAGTATGTATTTTTATTTATTTAGAAATGTTTAAATAAATTCATTAAGGCCTAGAACTAGAGTAAATAAAATAGAACTAGAGTAAATAAAAAACTTAATCTAATGTAATCGTTTTGGTAAGTTTTGAACATTAAATATTAAATATAATTAAATATTGAATATTATAACAATTAAATATTGTATGTTTCAGATACGAATTAACGTCTGACTGAAATTTTATTAACGAATTTTTGATGTTTCTGAGTGGCATTGAATTAAAAACAGTATCTGTTTGAACGTTTTATTATTTAATAGAAACTAAGAAAAAAAATTGAGTTTTCTGAACAACCCAGTAATTAAAAAGCTGGAATAAAGTACCAAGGATAAAGAAGAAAATATATACAAATGTATTTGACTAGTTGAAGTTAAATTATGAAGTCGGGACTTTCATATCCTTCAATTACAACAAAAGTAGCGCTTACGAAGAAGCGCCTAAGAATTTTGAAATTCTTTTATGAGAGTTTTAAAAGCTAAAATAAATGAAATCTACAAAATTAACATTAAGACATTAAACTGATTATCTTTTATGATATCATTTTACATTTTTTTCAGGAAAAGTAAAAAAAAATACGTCGATCGTGGTCGAAAGGATAAAGATAACCTTGAAATATTTGAAATATCTTCATTTCCGGGTGGGTGATAATTCAAAACTATTCAATTTTACTTCATGATATTTTTATTAGCTATCGTTTAAAGGACAATGATTTCGTCCAGTTGCAAGAAAGATATTGTAGCGTACATGATAATTTTTTATAACAAATCTGACGTTAATCGAAGTATAATTAGTCCATTAGGACGTGAAGCAACGAAATCGTTGAAAGACAAAAATAAACAAAAGTGCAAATTAAAATTAATTGGAAAAGAGTTTCTATAATTTGAAAGAAACTATTTTCGTATTTTAGTTTCTTTTTAAAAATTTTATTGAATCGTAAAAGGTAGACAAAGTAGGTGGAAAAAAAAAAAACATTTGATTCGTCAATTCTTTGAGATTGTTTTTGATTACAATGATAAAACGCAAGATTCAATTATATAAATTAACTGAAGGATTGTAAATGAGATGTTGCATTAACATAATATTGGTTCTTGAATTAAGAATTAACAATTGGCCGGAGTTAGTGGACAATGGATATTGTAAAAGAAAGATCTTTAAAATAATATTGTACAAAACAAACTTATTATTCTCAACACAGTTACACATGCGTCATATCTAACAAACTTTTCTCCGAGGCAATAATATAACATTTTGATTATTTTACCATGTACAGGTAATCGATACGAACAAGTTACTTCATACTATGAGATGTGAAACATTCGCAGTGTATGCAGCGGGCGACAATCTGATATCATCTGAACGTGGAATTGGTCGTTGACGGATGTCACTGTCTCCTGGCCATGCTCGACCAGGACTTCGCGGCGTCACGTTCGATCTAGCTACTGTATCGACCGCTAAACTCACGGTCGTAGGATCGTTAAGGCCGTTACTTTGAATTCTTCGTTGAGCGGCTATCGAAGCTCGTAGAGTCTTTCGTTTCTGCATTTTAAAAATCGAAAAGATTAAAATTAGACAAATATAATGGAAATGTCTTGGAGCAAAGTTGCATTCATCTTATTACTTTGGCTAATTCTATTGGACTTGTATTGCAATAACTGTGGCATCTCGTTAGCTGGCTATCGTTATTTTTACCTGTTCTTAGAATTAAGTTATTAGCAGAAGGAGTTTTTAATGTCACGTTATATAAAATGAACAAATGGTTAGATAACTGCTAATAGCGAAGAGAAATTAGTGGGACTAGAATTATATTCATCTCGATAATACGAGATGAGATCTCATAGCCAGTTAGCGAAGCACTACTTATGTACAAATCGTATTTAAAAATTAGCTATAATGATTAGATTGCGGATTTTTATGCGTTTTGATGTAAAAATTAGATATGGTGGATGTTTTGGGAATTTTTACTTAGATTTCATTTCCTTAGTTGCGCTCATGAATTTGTGTAAATATTTGCAGTCTAGTAATGACATTTTACATATCTAATGCACTGTAAGAGCTAGAGGTCCATTTTTCTTATATGTATATATATATATTTTTTTTTTTTGCAGGAAAGGAATAAATGGTATTTGAAGCGTATCATTACCGATAGAGTGAAGCTAACTGTATAAATATTTGATGCGGTATAAAAGCAGCAATTTTAGTGTAAAATGCAACGAAATACCTTTCCTGTCGTATTTTACACTATCCTTATAAAAAATGCAAAGTCGAATCTTACTGCTTTAAGCTTGCAAAGCTTATGAACTTTTGTGTGCTTTAATCTAGAATGTTCGTGTTCATTTGACGATCAATGTTCTTTTAGATATCGTTACTGAAGTCTGTTAGAATTCCTGCGTTGCTCCCCTACTTTGTCCTGGCTGCTTGAAATTTACTAACAAACACAGAATTCTGAGGAAAGAGCAACAAAAAACATCGGACGGGAAAAGAAATTCGATTCCAGTTGAAAATTTATGATCAAGTTTACCTCAATTGCACCTCTCCATTTGTCAGCTGCGTGCCTCGCTAGTTCCATCTTCTTTTGCTTGCGAATCTGATGCTTCTTGTACGCTACTTCAATGATTATCAGCCCAATACCACCTATGATTCCAACACCCACCACTATAAATACTCCAGCCATATTTTTTAAGCCCAAAGTATTCGGAGCTTTCTCAAGTTGCTCGCATTGTTGTACGTTACTACGAAGGATCCAATGATTGTCGAGACTTTCCATGAAGCCACCTAATAAATGCAATAAATCAATATGATATATTGCATATATCAATATGATATAACATTCTTATTATTATTATTTTCATTGCTAAGTTTCAATTACTTTACATTCTAGGTAAATAATTTTCTGATTCTTACTCTCGTGGAAATCCAAGATAGCAAGGGTCACAGCATCTGCCCATAAGGAACCTTTTTGCAAGCCAATTCCATAACCGGAACGGCCAAATAGTTCTCCAGCAGTTACCAATTCGCAATCCTGAGCAGCCTCGAATTCTAATCGAGAACTATCCCAGATAAAAGCCATAAGTTTGCTGCAAATATAGTATTGTTCTTCGAATCGTAAATCTAATTTGATAAATTTCACGGTAATCAAAATTTCATCCTCTGTCTATATGTTCTTACCCAATTTTTATATCTCTGATGGCTTCTTCGGCAGTGTCGTAATTATTTGCTTCCATTGTACGATACATATTGGATAATTCAACTTGTCGACGGAAATACATGTCCACAGCGGAACCTTTCACTGTGGCACACGTAAGGTTCTCCATGGTGTTTCTAAGCTGTAAATGATGTTTTTTAGATAATGCAATATTTTTATTATCTAAAATCGATATGGATGTTGTAGCAAGATAACAGTAGAGGTGATTGATATATACATATGCACATATATGTTTGTATATATTGTTCCAAAAGGCAATACATATTATAATTACGATCGCATTGTTATTATCACAGATTATAAATTTTTTTCTAATCTGTAATATTTTTTTAATTTTAAAGAAAAGAAAAAGTCTAAAGAGATACAAACGTGATAAAAATATAATCAATAATTATAACATCTATATAATATAGATTTTGTGATGTTAGTAAAGATACAAAAACTAATATTAGTTTTATAGTTTATCAATTTTTTTCTTACTCGAGCATCGTTGATGCCAGTTAATTTAGTTTTCGGCCGTTCCAACACGAGGAATGCAGCCAAATTGGCAGTATAAGAAGCAACGATGATCATTGCAAAGCCTGCCCACACCATGCCCAAAACTCGAGCAGAAAAACTCCGTGGAGTACCTGTTAAAGTAGTTTCGTTTATCCATAATATTTATAAAACTCGATAAAATCCTCATTTATTGAAGTGGAACTTTTTTATACATAGCTTCATTTCCGTTCACGAGTGATCGATTTAATTACACTTCAGTTGTTAAAAGAATGTTACATGGAGATTGCTATAAATATTTTAAAGTTCAATGTTCACAATCGTTAATGTCCACGTATTTTCTAAAGCAATAACTTTTATGAAATTTAATTTTTGCATTGTTTGAATCAAGTATCTCCTTTATTATTTTATGGAAAGATATCGAACCTTCTCCGATTCCACTGTTGAGGAGAACTCCCCAAGCGAACCAGACGGCGCTGGACAGATTCAAAGCGTCCTCTTCGGTACCGTCAGTGTTTGCTAGCTTGAACCTCCCGAAAGGCGAGAACCGGTCGAGGAGGTACAAAACTAGAGCCACTACGTGCACCGACACCATCACCAGTATCCACAGGGTGTTGCTGAACGGTTGCAGGAACGACACTAATGTTGATGATCTTGATGGCTATAAATACAAAAATTCTTTTTACAATTTTACATCTTGGCCAGTAATTCCAATTTTCACTAACTGTTAGCTGTCAACTATGATTCATTGTAATTTTAAAGTAAATAAATATTATAATAATAATTATATAATTTTTAATTATTCTATAATATGATATAATTATTTATAAACAAATGAATCGTACTTTCTTCTCAAGAATGGTGATGCCCTGATACTTAAATGGCTTACTGAACTCGATGAACTCGGCACGTTCCGGATTAATCGTCAAAGGAGCAACGATCATATCTGCTCTTTCATTCACCAGTTCTCCGATAAGTCCTGTCCACTCTTTCTTTCCACCGACTGAAAAAAGAAGTTCATCGATTAAATATAAATATCTTGGTTTTCGTGCTCGGAATGCGTTCTCATCGAAACGAGATCTTACATCTACAACTGTTCTACCATGGTACTACTTGTCGCACCTGAAGTGTCCTTGATCACATAGCTGCCAAATTGTCCATCGGGAGACAAGGCCAAACTATAGGTGAAATTAATGGTCTTTGACAATTCCTTCAACAAATCCATACAGTATCCCTTGCAACAATACGTTTTTGTGGCTGTAAATATTTAAAGATTTCATTGTATACAATGTGCGTAAATATGTGTACATTATATACACGTTATGTGATATTTAGCAAATTCTTACTTTCATTTTCGCTAACATTAAAATGGGGACATGGAATCTCTTCTGGAAGACATAATTCGCCGTACGCGACCTCGCGAACGTAGACAAATGGCTTTTCTTCGATAGTAAGCACTTTTAAGTGCGTAGGGATCATGAAACCTTCGGGTTTAGTTTGCAGTCGGCCGGGCCATATTATGCTCGATTCGTTGACACTTAATGTCATTTTAGTGCCATTCTAAAATATAACATGATTTTCAATACTGGAGAAATAGCGATACGTCTTCAAAAATTTTTTTAATTAATTAAAGAATAACTAACAGTTTTAATATGTAATATATATAATTTTGCTCTCTCACTTACAGCTGGATAAAAATACTGTCCAACAGAGATCCTTTCACCGTTCTCTTGGATGTTGATGATGTCATATTCAGCATAAATGCGATCCCCGTTGTCGTCGAATGCTACTTTACCAGTAGTACCATCTGATAACACCTCTTTGCGGATGAATCTAAAGCAGAATGAACGAATGAAGCAAAATATTATCTAATTTACACGAATGAGAACGCGCAAGAAGTAAACAAATACTCGAAAAGGCTCTTGCCGGTTTCCCATATGGAGCCGGAATCGCCGCAATCCTTTGGCGCCTCCGTAATCACTTTCGTCTTGTTCATCTCCCGCAAAGCGGATACAAGCACTATCCTGAAATATATATATTCTGTTAGATGATAAAGCCGCGGTGTCTGTTACACGTCATAAAGATTGGAAAGTTCGAAGTGAAACTTGAGGTATTAATCGAGTAATCTTCAAATTGTAATCGATCTCGTGAATGACACGAGGCTACCATTTTCATCAAGGCCATTTGTTTACTTCGTTAACTACTAATCATGTTTATCTGAAATGGTTAAGTAGGTTGTTTCACACAGAGAGAAACAGAGCAACGTTACTCGTACACACATATCCTAAACGTTCAAAGCATGTTCAGTGTTTCGCTGAACAATACAGAATATCCATTGGACAGATTGGAGGGTGTGCTAAGAGAGTATGTGATCCAGTGATCTGAAATCAGTTGTACATTGCCGTGAAATCAAGATGCGTGTTTTCCTGTGCGTTGCATGCAATCGTACAAATTCTACATCAGAGAAAGTTTGAATGAAGAAAGACAGTGAAGAAAGATAGTTTGTTCTCTTTTCTTTTTCTTGTGAGTATTGTCAAGATGTCCATTCATTTGTTCTAAACCGTAAGTCTTCTCATGCGTAGGTATCGTGTGTCCTTCTGTTCGTATTTTTTCGTTTCTAGGTCTTTTCAGTAGTAAGATAACGAAACTACAGACGCAACATACATGCGTGGATGTTTATACATGATTAGAAAGGAACTGACAGGCTGTCTTCGATGTGAGCCTTCTCTTTCTCTGCGTTAATTAATTTCAAGCCGAGAAGACCTTCCGGTGCGTTCGGCGCATCTAAGGCTTGCTCCGTCACAATCCAGACGTATCCTGCACCGGTCATATTTAACTCTGCTGCGTCTTGGAAGATCACGCTTGCATCCGTTTTTCTGTTGAAGAGTGAAAAAAATTTCCATTCAACGTTTGTCCAGTTTGGATAATGAAACTTTAGTGATAGCTTCACATTTTGTTTATATTATAGCGATTTATCTGTTACAATTATTTAACATAATTTTATTAGATTTTTGTTACATAAATAAAAAAATAATAAAACAATTTATACTTACGAGGCATACAAAAGACATACTCTGGCTTGCGCAGTCTTCATGTCCATCAACTGTTGCGTGAAACTATCTAAACCAGGTTCGAATTCGATCACAGATTCTACCTGTTTTAAATCCGTCATAATTCCATTAAAAACTTGCAAATAAATTACTCCCACAGATTTTTTTTTTTTTAGCAAGGTCGGAACATTTCATTTCATTCGTTGAATATACCTGGACTTTAATTTCAACATCATCTTCCAAATTCTGAGAAGTCGTTTGAAATCTTCCAAGCAACGCTCGACCGTCTGTATCTGAACTATGGATGAAGATCACTTTCATATAGTTGAAGTGTTTCAATAGCTCAACCCATACGTCTGCTTGATGCGAGTACGGTGGGACCGTTCTTAGAAAAGAAACGTGAATATTCTGAAAGAATACATTATGTCACATATACTGTACAGATATTTAATGTAACACGTAATACGGATAATATGACATTGACGTAATAAGTATAACAGATAATCTTATTTGCACAAATCTTCCAACGAACTGCAATTTAACATATTTACTGCTGATTGGATTTTCATTATTCATACTTCACGCTAACAAGCAACTCTAACAACGAAGCCTATTTTTCTAATACGAAATTATAAATATTATGTAGCCTATTACATTATCAGTATCAGAGATTTTCATTAAATTTGTTAATTTAGACTCACCTTGTCGGAGAACGCGGAATCTCTTGAAGATATACCTATAACTGGTATATGATAAAATCCACTTGTATAAGACACAGCGGCTGGTGACAAGTCGCCTGTAAGGGGATGAGAGACTACCACCGCGTACACTTGTTCCGCTATCAAAGAGTTGCACACGCTCAAAGCGGTCTTAATTGGATTGGAGTCCATTTCAATTACCGTGTGCTTATAAGTCACTCCCTTATTGACATATTGTGAGTTGAAGTTCAAATTCTGGAAAATCAGGTCAAGTGCAAAATTAATGACGACTGAGTGTTTGCTTGAAAAATACGACCCTGTGACTAATTGTCCAATGTTTCGTTAGATAAAACAACTGAATTCTAATTTGCATGATAACTTACCTCACAAAGATGGAATTTTATTAAAAGATCAATTGAATTGAACTGAACTAGATTTTAAGAAACTATTAATGTAAAAAATAGATTTCAGACGATATAATGAACTCTGTTTCAAATGGAAATAATTAATCTTAACAGGATTTCCGTTGAATATTACTTACGTTCAACGTTCGTTTGAAATATTCTTTGCTTTCATTGTTAGAAAAAACGCCGCCGATCATAAAGAAAGTGGGATTGTTGAATTGGCTCGCGACGAGTCCATTGTAGACTTCGTCGTTCAGGACAATTAACGAAATGAACAATGCGACACCTTCGTATTTCATTATTAGAGAACTCGATCTAAAAAGAAATCTGGATTTTTAAAATGGATAGATACAGAGGTGATGCACAATGAATTATAAAAATTGTGTCTATTTTCAATAATTATA
>CAJDYZ010012747.1:2254-16147 GCA_903986555.1 Heterotrigona itama
TTTTAGCTTGGTTAATATAGCTCCGAAATTTGTATGATGCTAATGTTTCACAGTGAATAATATTCAAATTTTAATTAATACACACGTTAATATAAAGGTATAAAGCTATGAAAATAAGTTTGTGTATTTAACGCTTGTATCCCACTCTTTCTTTACGATCTTACTTCAAACTCTTTTATCATAACTCTTTTATTCAAACAATCAATGATATTTACCAGCGCTAAAGATAGAGATCTCGTCGTTTCTGAATGAGCATCCCCGTCATCTCTGAGGACTGCTCGAAGGTGAGCGATGTAAGTAGCCGCTAAACGAAGGGTATCCAACTTGCTGAGCTTCGTATCTGCTGGTACCCAGGGTAAAGTTGTCTTCAATCTGCAAAATGCCTTGCTCAACACCCTCATCCGAGCTCGTTCCCTGGCGTTCGCCGCGTTTCTTGGTGCACGACTGTCCAAATCATCCTTGCTGTACTTTTCTTCCGAGACGAACTCCTCATCATCGGCATCCAACGTCGGCGTCGAGGCTCGTCGTTTACGTGGCATCTTCTGCAACTATTTTAATTGCATCGTTTTGCTATACATATCGTTGTACATCAATTTCCGTCAAACCTCTTAGTTACAATGTCGTAACGTGCTATTTTAGTCATTTAGTAGCTTTGGTAGTCCGCAGGGAACGAGTTTCTCGGCAAACAAGTTTTTTTAAAGAACGCTTTAATTTATTCGATGCTTAGAATTAGAAACGATGCTCTTTAGAAAAGAAAACACAATTTCCTTCAGTGACGAAACATAATTTCGGTGCACTGATTTCTCTTCTTCAAGTACGAAACTTTGCAAGGGTTTCTCGTGATGAAGAAAAGAAAAAAATTCTAATTTACCTAGATACATAGAACTTAGAGAAATTTCTTTCTTCAAGAAAGAAATCCTTGCAATTACAATCTTCTTCACTATTTCGTAGAAATAACAAAGGCGAATCAGAATTTCGGAGCACCAATTCGAATACAAAACTTCGCAAGGGTTGAAGACGAAGATGGTACACCTCACCTTGGATCCTTCTTTCGTGGAGCTTGATTTTTTCTTTTTTTTTCTTCAATTCGTATTATTGGAATGTTACGATAAGTCGCGATGCTCACGCGAAACTAATCGTACGTCAAAATTCTTGGCCAAGAAGAAGAGGATGAAGAGGAGGATGCCGAAGAGGAGACACGAGAAAGAGAAGAGAAAACGAACATTGGTAGAGAAGAGGGAGATTTGAGACGCCTCTGAAAATCGGGCGGAGCTTTCTAAATGGTAAAAGCGTCTTCCTTCGACTTGGCCACGTCCTCCTCTTTGGCTTTTCCTCAAGATTCTCGTCCAATCGTTTAGTTCTGCGTCATCTGCAGCCACCTGGTCCATCCTTTCCTCTTCCATCCTCTTTCGAAGCATATATCCACGAATAGCGCTTTTTTATTCATTTGGAATTGACCTTTGCTCCGAATGTTCTTCTTCCGGATATCCGTCGCGTCTCTTCAACTAATTATTCTCCCCTAAAATCCTTCTTTGATAAAATTAAATGCGAAAGTTACATGCAACTGAGATGTATTCCAGAAGGGAATATTTAAAAAGAAATTTGGTTTTAGTAAAAAATATTTTATTAATATTGATAAAAGCAAAATAAATCCATTGATAAGAAAGTTTCCTTATTAATTCTTCACAATAGAGAATCTTCAATTATTTTCTTATTACCATAAACTTAATTTTTCTTGAAGTCATTTCTAACTATGAACTATAAATAACTGTAAAGATATGAGTTTTATTTATTTTATCAAGTGTTGAGAGATACTTGTCTCGTGTCAAATTGATTTTCTATTTTTGTTTTTTATCCACTGTTACTATTTCCTTCCATTCAAAGATTTCGTAGGAGGAAAGGGCCGATTGATCTATTAATCCGGTTTAAAGCCTCGTGAATGAGCTGTCGACCATTTCGTTGAAAGAAGGATTCGAAATGGATCCTGTAATATGAGATTTGCGGTGACCCTGTTGATCCTACTTAATATCCTAAAGTAGGAGTTGATTTATTACTCGACAAATTCGTGAAAGTTCCTTCGCAATTCGACTCCTTTCCATGTAATTGGTCGTGTTCTTCTCTCAAGATATTTGTAACTAGGGATCCATGTAGGTTGGAATTCTAAAAAAAAAAAAAAAAAAGAGTAAAAATTAACGTAATTTTCGAATTTTATGAAGACACATTGATTTATTAGTATTAACTAGTATTAGCATTTATTTTTATTTACTAAAATATTAAACTACTTATTGCTTCTTTTTATCGAATAATCTTTATCAAATAAATGATACATAATTAGTTGACAAATAATTGAAAAAATATATTGTAATAAATATTACTGGAAATACTTTTAAAATATATTGTGAAAGATTGTAGTACGATTGATTTCAATACTACAACTGTTATGTGATATCGACAAACATTTGTCACGTTTATTTGATTAGAAATAATTAAGCATAAATATTACCAAGATTACTGAATTACTTTTTTGGATAATGTTGTGTAAATAGATAGATAATGTTGAACTTTGGAACTGTACTTCCTGTAGTAGAAATTTTATAGAATCTACTGAATATTTTTCTTTAATCAATACTTTAGTTAATATTTATTTACACAGGTTTAAATCAAGAGACATTTATAATATAGGAGAAGATATTTAGGAATGAAGAAAAGAGATATATGTAGATAGATAAACGAAATTATTTTTTATCCCATAGTCATGTACGTAATTGCACATAGATGTCGACACTGCCTTTATCTGATTATAAAAAATTCATAAAAGATTATCCATTTATAAGAGAATAAAAATCTTTATTTTTGGTTAAATTATATTTTCTCCGTTAGTATAATAACGTTATTGCAAATTCATACAGGATACATTATGACTCAGAATTTTACAAAAGGCGCTCGACGAACAAGTAAATATGGCTGACATCTGGCAATGTACATTGAACGCATTTGCGAATTGTGATCTTCGATTCGTACTCTTTAGTTGTTAGTTCTGCGCGATTTTCTCATGTGTAGCAGCGTTTGTTTTTCCATATTAGTAAACGGATAATAATTTTCATTCAATGTACAAAGATTAAACGACGAACAACTAAATAAAGATAATATTTCGAATCTTTTAACGAACGTTCCGGAAGGTGGTTCATTGTGTAATTAAACTTTCAGCACGGAAGGTCCTATTTTTTAACAAAATATGTAAGTATCAAAATACTAATAACCAGTAACTAAATTATCGATTCCCGATTGTTTATGGAAACTTATGCGTACTTCGAAGAGGTTAGGTTATATATTTATTTGTACACGTGATAAAGTTCAATATTTCAAAAGCAGTAATTATTTATGTATTATCTGAATGAGAAATCTCGTTTGTTTTTGTTAACAAATGTCGTGTGAGTTCGTATAAAAGTTCTCAAAGTAAGTGTACATTTAAAATTTTATTTTGTGCATAATGTGAAGATTCAAGTTTTTCAAGAACTTTGTACTACATGTAATGAAACAGTGACACTGTGTTTGATGGTGTAAATTGGTTTTTAATAAATACGTAATGTTATTCTTTTGTAGTTATTGTAAAAGTAAAAGTAAAACTAATTAAGTATGACTGAGGAACATCAGTTGCCTTCTGATTCCGATGAGGATGACGAAGATTATGTTCCTGATGGTGCAGATAGCGAACCTGTGTCTGAAGTTGAATCTGAAGGTGATGCAGAGAGTGGTCCTGAGGACGAAAATGATGAAAATAAAAGAGAAGTTACAAAGAAAAAAGGAAAAAAAAAGAATAAAACTACAAAGTTTAAAATTAAGAAGCGCAGAAGAACAAAAAGAAGAGTGGAAATTGATGAAAAGATAGAAGATGAAGAGGAAAAGGAAGAAGAGCCCAAAGGGAAAAAACAATTGACTGAAGAAGAGGAGAAAGAAAGAGCGGATTCTCTCTGGGCTGATTTTATGAAGGATACAGGTAAATAATTTAAACTCGATTAATATTTATGAATTACATGCATTGGTGTTTTTTCATAAATTGTTGTATTTTTCATTTTTTTGAAGCAACGGCACCTAAATCCCACTCGCAAAGCATAACAAATAAATCAAAAGAGAAATCACCGCCCATAGAAAAGCCAAAAATAGAAGAGAAAGTGAAGATAACCAAGGTATTTGAATTTGCTGGCGAAGAGGTAAAAGTAGAGAAGGAAGTCTCGGTTGATTCAGCAGAAGTAAGATTATCTCTGTCCTCTGCTGAGAATTCTGAGAAAATGGGAAATTCTGGTCCTCCTGCAGGGAGAGGATCTGGAAGAGGCAGAGGTTTTAAAAGAGCTGGTTTAGGAGGTATTTCTTCTGTCCTTGGCCAATTAGGAAAAAAAGCAAAAATTAGTACACTAGAAAAGTCCAAATTAGACTGGGACAATTATAAGAAACAAGAGAATTTGGAGGAAGAAATTAGCACTCACAACAAAGGGAAAGATGGATATTTAGAACGTCAAGATTTTCTACAAAGGGCAGATCTGCGACAATTTGAAATTGAAAAGCAGTTACGTAATGCAAATAGACGCAGTACACGGTGAATTTATATTTTCATATATACACGTATTTCTTCCTTAATAACCAGAACCAGGAACGGTATTGAGATGAATATCTTATTAGATTTGCCAGTTGTCGGCGCTTATAGCACATATTTAATCAAATTCCTCAAACTCTTATTAAAAATATCTCATGCCATATGTAAAAATGTGATTGACTCGGTTGGCTTGACAATCAGCTGGATCTGTTTAAGAAGCGATTGAGAGCCAATTCTGTGAGACGAGACTGATCATTCCAATGTATTGAAGATAATATAATATGTTACGTAATAGTTTAATTTACCATCTGCGAGCTTGGTCTCGATCCGTTATATCATAGAACTTCGCATCGAAGCAGGATGTTTGAAGCTTGGTGCTTCAGAGACCGAATATTCTAACAATACAGAGATCCAACAAGCTCCAGAGATGTTTTTATTCTGTTTCAATGGAGAAAGGATGATTGATGCAGTATAAATAGTGTAGGTATTTAATAAACTGTCATTTGAATAATGAATATGTATATGTACAAGTATGTATTCATATACATATTCGAGTATGTATGGCTTAAAAGTAATCATGATATTTTTCTCCTTCATTTACGATCACTGCCTTGGGCGAGTCATGTCGAACATTTTATTATATTCATAGACGAGATACATACAATCTAGAAAACGCAGATTTTTGTAACAGATGGCAGATTACAGTAATCGTTTTATATTTTTTCAGCTGTACCTGTTATTTATTTGCAAAATTACGGTATGACATATCTGTATAGCGTGTCAGATTCTAGATTAATCGATAGAGAAACATGCATCTGGAAAAAAAGAATGTCTCCAAATTTTCAAAGCTCAGGTTTACAGTTTTTAGAATATATGTAAGATATCTTACGAGACGTGTACAAGACTTCTTTATGGACATGGACTATTTAATATCGTAAAAATAAAGATATACGTTGATATTTAAACATTCATTTCTTTTTTTCTTTGCGTATTGTATCTTTGACTTCAATAGCGTAATCGAAATCGCTGAATAAATTGTTTATTGTTTTCGTTTATGTTGTGTCCTCTGCTTGGCAATGTACTTTCTTTTTCTTCTTCTTCTAGCACAAAGTAGATGTTTTTTTCTTTTTAGTTTGTTAAACATTCTGCGAAGAAACGATCCTCATTGGACACTGATTTCAATATCTTCATACCGATTTATAATTTACATTTGCATTACTTAATTATTAAGTATAAAAGCCATTAAGCCGACGATGTCTTTTTATCCTGATGCGAACGAGTGGATTTTGTCGCTTGATGCTACACAGATATTTTTCAATCACTATTAGCTACTACGTCTGTGACAATGCTGGTGAATGTTCTGGTAGCATGCCACAGATTTCTAGTAGCAAATTTTCTCTCGCCTCGAGCTTACGAGTCATGACTCGTAGATCAATTCGCCTTGTCTACGCGGTTTCTCGCATAGTTCAATGTGCTGCTAAAAAAAGACACGAGAGATATCGAGCACGACAGAACCCGTTCGTACATATGCATCGAGCCTTCGACCATTTACATTGATTTTGTAAGCAAATACAAACGAGATATCAGAATATATCGATTCGTTATTACCTTTATTTGCGAAATTTCACTTTCCTCCTCTCCTAAGATAAAAAGAAACAAAATACGAGTTTGCTTCGATAGTTCAATATCGTCCGTTTGTTTATGTGTTTTTACGAATGCTTACTGACTTGTTACGATTTCGATCTCGATCTCGATCTCGATCTCGATTACGATTTCTCGGGGGATTTCCCTGGCGATTTCTCGAGCAGTATCGTTGGGCGGGACATACCTCGCACGTTCGTCTCCTATTATTTCTAGATTCGAGATAAAAATGCATTAACGATATTCACGCTATCGTACACTTGTGTTTCAGTTTCTCATACCCAGGGAAAGAAAATTTCAATTTTCCCAGCTTCTTACGTAAATTGGATAGTCCCCTTTCAAGCATACTTCTCGTCGAACTGTACGTCAATTACGAATCGTGTTTTTATTTTATTTTGCATTATAAACAGAAACATTTATTATCTGATCGATCCTAACTTTGATACAGGTGGTTCGCAGTGGCATTGCCGGGTTGGTTTTCCCCTTCCAGAATTCGAATTACCGTTCCTTTTGCTTCTGCCTTTCTAAAACAGGAAGGAATTTAATTTCCTCAAATCTTTTTATCACTGCGGGAAGAATATCCTTGTTTCTTAAATTGTAATGCAAAGTTATTTGTCTTTGTAAGAAACAATGGAACTCTCTCTCTCTCTCTCTCTCTCTCTGTTGATTAAAGTTCGTTGTTTAGCATACTCTCTTTTGTGTACAGCAACAGTCGTCATATTTCGAAAGGATAGTGCATGCCGATGGACGTTTACAATTTCTTTTTAGATCTTGCGAGCTGGATCCTCTGACGCAAACGCACAGTGCCGTTTGCTTTTCCCTCGAGAATGTTTTGCATCGAGATCTTGTGGGCTTTTTCTGCCTCGGCGAGGTTGAACGTTTGCGAGCTTCTCGTATTCTGCGACAGTGGCAGGCTCTGCTTCTCCGCGATTTACAACTGATCGATCTCGATCTACGCGATCTCACTGATTCTCTGCTCCTTGTGCTGCGGTTCAAAAGCAAGATATTCTTGAATTACGAAGGGTGTTTCTCTTTCAAATTCAATGCGTATGTAATAGCTCATAATTATCTTGATACAGGCAAATTTATTTATATTTTCATATTTATTCACTGCGTTTGATTTTCTCGTTAGAAAGAAATATTTTCTGTTTAATGAAACTTTGATCGTTAGAATCGTACAAACTGTGTTGTGATATTACTAAAAAAAAAAAAAAATATAATAATATTGTTCAATATGTAAATATCGAATAATTATGAACGATGTGCTGTAAATAATATGTTTCGAAATCCACGCATGTTCTTTGTATTAGTCAATGTGATAATCTTAGCGTATGCAGTAGCTATTCTCTGAATCATTGAAATGCCATGGGAATAAGGATCTTAAAGAATGCAAGATTGTAAAAGATCTGTTGCTCGCAAAATATGCAGGTGGACGCAACGAAGATTCTAATTTATTTATCACCCTCTCACCGTGGCCACGGCGTCGATGTTGAACTTTCCACAGTAGATCTCGAAACTTGGCACATTTTGCTGCGAATTAAATGAAAAATCTTCGTTCGTATATGTGTTTTTATTTACAAATCGTGTACTTGATCGTCGTAAAAGATAATCAAAGTATTAGAACGATTTGCAAGAATTGCGACGCAAAGATTATCTAAAGTACTTTCTACAATCCGTTGTGCGACCTTTTGGCACAGTTGCTCGATTCTTTGATTTTTTCTTCCTCTTTGACGAAGTTCTTGCAGGAGGAACGATATCGACAAAACGACAATTAAATTTTGTATGAAAAGTGTTCATTTACGTCTGTTTTTATAATGATTTTTAAATACCTCGAAGGGGATTGATTTGCTGGACAGATTGGATCCTTACATCTTCTTCTCCTCATTTTTCCTTATTTATTGTCAAATTTTTATCCAATCTGGCGAATATTTAGATCAACGTCATCCTTCACTATTATTTACATGTATATTTCAAACGAAATCTGTATATTTCTTTACTGAAAAAAATCTTATTTCAAACGATCACTCGCGTATGCTTGTTTTTCATTAACCTCCCGATTCCACGGAGGGCGTTTTCTTCGTTTCTTACTATATCGTACATTTTCTCGAAACCATTTGTTCATTTTAGTAATTAATAACAATCATTGCCAGTGGTTCTTCTAACTTTCCTTCGTTATAATTTATCATCTCTTCTTTCTTTCTTTTTTTTTTCTTTTTTTTTTGGTTTATTTTAAAATGTAGATTCCATGTAACCTATTGATTTTACACGTTGCTCTGACAGGTGATCTCGCCGAGAGTATTTTTCAACGTTTCGAGTTCAATTATCGCGAAAGCGAGGGACTCGAACGTATCTCATTCACGTGATACATTTGTGCGATCTGTCAGCAAGATTATCTCGTCACTTCCACATTAACTGATCGATCAAATATCTGATCTGTAATATCGAGTAACAATTGAGAAGCAATTGTAGCATCGGCGAATAATAAAAAAACATTGCTGCTGATTAAAATCATTAGTAGCTGATTTTTCGAGTTTCACTCGGTATCGATTTTACCGACAAATTGCACGCTTATCAATACCGTAAGCAATTTTATCATCTTTCCTTTTCCGGTTAATTCCGCAAATCAATCGTGTCTTCACAGAAATAAGAGAAAGGACCTTGTACATTTCTTTGCAGAAAGTCCAGAGTTTATCTTATCAGTGAGTTATATTGACTCCATCGAAAACATAAAATCTACGATCGTCAACTCGAACACTGGAACAGGAATGCTAATAAAATGAAGTTGTTTCAACCTGCAAGAAATACCTCTGGAGAACAAAAAAAAAAAAAAAAAAAAAAAAAACGACCGAAAGAAGATGGAACTGAACAGAAAAGGGAACTCGTTCGTGCCGCGAGCTTTTCCAAAAAAGGCCTCGTTTTATCGGCGCCTTTTAAACGTGCAGCCTGTGAAAAACGTCGCTGACAGTGTCGTAAAATCGAATTAAAATCCACTTTATGACTTATCGCGGCAAGAACCGTCTAAATACTGGCTGCCGGTCGGATTAATTAACCGGCAACGAGTTGTTAATCGCTTGCGAATGAAGATGTACGTTGAAACACGAGATTGAAATTTTTATGTACCACGCAGAGCAGCGTGTCGCTTCTTTTTTTTTCTCTCTCCTCTCTCTCTCTCTCTCTCTCTCTCTCTCTCGTTGCTAAGTGGATGGCAATCGCGATGCCGAAGGTGTCGCGGACACTTGTTGTAACGCCGAATTACGATCCATCGTGGAATCAGCCGTGCGATGAAGATAAAGGAGGAGGGCAAAAGAGGAAGCCGCGGCGGCGTGGAGAAACGGTGCGTGGAACGTGTGTGCAAAACGGCAGCAGGATTATCGACGCCAGACTGGCGGCTGTTAGTTGTGGCCTTGCTATCGGCAGTTTATTCACGAACCGGAATATCTCTTCGAACGTTCCTTCGGCAACAGCCATTCGTTTCAGAACGCCTCTCCTCTCTTGCGCGGGACGCGCTCGTTACTTTTCCCGATTGCTCGACGAAACGATCCACGTGCGTACGTGGGCGAGATTAATTTCGGCCGTCGAATTAAGTTGCCGTTACTCCGCTGCTAAATCTGGAGAATTCGTCTTTATAGGATAAGTAGAGTAGCTTGATATATACGGGGCTACAGAAGAAGTTGTCATTCTTATAATATGAGGTACACGTATACATACAGATGTAAAAGATGTATGTCACAGTTTATTTGATTATTTATAGAACAAGAATTAGCGATAATGTAATTGATGAGAAACGCATGTATCAGTACGTTCAGAACGACGCTTCGAAATCAACTGAAAAACGCGGAGTGTTCATTTGTTTAGTTGACGACAAAAGACAATCACACTCACACATCTTGCATCGATACATTCCAACAATGTAAAAATATTACAAAAAAGGAGAGGCCATTCACCGATATTATATTGAGAAAAAAAAATATATATATATAATACAATATCGGTGAAATGGCGTCTCCTATAATTTTTTACATCTTCCACATGTCGTTTGTTTACGTTTTTGTTCTTCTTCTACGCAAGTGCGTACATGGTGAGATTAGCAGGATCGCTGAACTAATTGTTCATATTTGAAGATGATAGCATGTTATTCTCCGTGATAAAGTAGAATTTTATTTTGCGGTGTATGTAGATTGTCTACATTGATTTAGAGATTGTCAGTTATGCTTACCGTGTATTCTGTGACATTGTATTGTTTAGATCATTCTACTAGGCAGATAGATATTTATTTCCAACTTCCATAGACATCACGATACTATCGTCAGTCGACCAAAACTACTAATAATAGTCACCTGACGGAATTCGGCGGCAGCGTTGGTGAAATGCGCGCGAAACGGGACGGATGCAAGCGTCTACGTTTAAATTTAAACGCTCCCTAACACAACTTCTTTCCAGGATATTTCGTCGCGACTTACGCGCCCTACGCGACGAACACGCGTGCGTATTTACAACGCGACTGTGCTTCATTACGAGCATTGTTACGAAGTGTTAATAATTAAGAGTCGGCCAGGCTACGCGCAGAGAATACCATTAACCGTCTATATTTAAGCGACGCGAAAACGCTTCGGCGTCAATCCGTTCACGAGCGACATAATGGATCCGCGTGAAAGGATACTCTTTGTGTTCTTTATTGGGCAAACTGTAACGAGCGGCGGACGTGTAACGCGTTCGTTTTATAACGCGGCGCCATTGTGGATGAGAATCGCGTTTGCGTTTCTTCGACGCGGGCTAGGAAACAGGAAACTTTGAGGCCGGATTTCACGGATGACAATTACAAAGGGCAGAAGGGGGAGGGGGACAGTTCGCCATCGCGGCGAACGACGACGAAGAAAAAGAAAACGTCCCTCCCCATCCCACCTGTGTTTTATCGAATAACAACTCACAAAGGGATCCTAATAATAAAACCTCGCTGACGGTGAATCGAAAGTAACTCGCGCGTTCATTATGCGGATGATCTGAGAGTGAAAGCTGAATCGCGGGAAAAGGCTGTTATTTTGTATAAAAGGCCGGGATATTGCATTCAGCGAAGGGATCGTAATAAATGCGTGTCTTGTTAGGGCCGTTTAATTTTCTGTTCCGGCACCGGAGAATTCTCCTCGTTGATCTTTCCTCGCGGAGGAGAAAGGGACAAGTACTGATGGATCATCGGAAGAATTGTAGGCTTGATATTGCGGTGAGGGATTGTTGGGCACGATAAATCGTTGAGATAAATGTAATCGCAATTATAAGACTAGATTAATAGAACTAGAATTTTCAATTCACGAATTAAAGGAAATTTTATTCTGATAATTAATTATCGAGATACTGAGATAATTTCTATATCGCTGATTAGAATATTTACCACTTACTTCTTAAACTACGTTCTTCTGTGAAGTATACAACTACCATGTATGTCAACTCTGTTTTCTTAAATTTTTGGGACACGTGATATCTGTTTGTGACACGATATGCGTTTTGCCACTGTAATCAACTGCACGATGCTCAAATTTTTCTCACGTTATTTTCGATATCGAGTGAAACGATCAAAACTTTTCAGCTGGTGCTGTCAATGATCGAACAGACATACGATTTTACTCGTTCGTTAGGAACAAAGAAGAGACAAACGTGACACCCACAATTAGTCGAACCTTTCACCAGCGAAGCTTCAATTTTTCTTATTTCTGCATTCCGTCATACATATGCAAAAGATGACTTCGTTATATGCCCGTTGTTAATTTACATAATTGGAAGTACGTGGCCCTTTTTTTTTCTCGTCAAGTGAACAGAGGCTGTCCAGCAACGCGACAAACGAAGGATAATCAATGCTATCTCCGTTCGAAACCGTTTCCCTCGGCAAATGTAATTTCGGTGCACCTGAAAGAATCTGCAAGGCAAAACCAGAAGATCTATTTTCATCGTCGTCCCTCTCTCGCGATCGGGAATTCACGCCGGTTTCGAAGATGTTTTTTTTTTTCACGGGCTTGCGAATAAAATTCAGTGACGTACACACTTTGGCAACAGACAGTTTTCTCAATATTTTTACAACACGAGTTGTTTTTCTTGATATTTCTGTGCAACTTGTTGTATAGTTTCCAGATTTCTTCTGCTCATCTTACTTTGCCAGAACAATTTTACAACGTATTATAAATACGTTGAAATGTAACAAGGAAAAATATTCAAGACAAAGAAGTTTCACGTATTACGACGAGCGAAAAGTAACGTTAAAAGATTGCTCCATTGGAACGTCGAATGGAGCTAGAATTTTGGCTTCTTATTTGAACAACGAAATTATTAATTTATCGCCGTAATCGTTGAAATTAAGCCAAACTTAAAATACTGAAGTTCTTTGGTTACACGAGAAAGGAACGTTTAAGGATAGACGTAAAATGGATGTTCCTTTGCTACAAAATTTCCGGGACGCTGTTACAGGCGAACATACTCGCTGAATACGCCACTGATAAAATTCCACAGGAATTCCTTTTGCCAGAAGCAAACTAGACGAGACTAGCAATAAGATTGATTCGCACTACCAAGATTCCAGCGTCTGGTTTTACCTCGCGTGCCAACCAAGTAGCCCGGAATTAAAGTTTATCTTCCACTCTCTTTCGCCACTGCGCACGAGTTTGAAATTATAGTAACAAGTGTTCCAGTTCATGTCAGCTTGAAGTTTCGGGCAGCTTTGCTCTCAGAGGCATTCTTTTTGTACCTCTTGAAGGTATTTAAAATTGGTTAAACATCAAAGTTTACGTTACTAGTATCACAAACACTTGTTACTATAGTGGAGTTGCCTATCAGTTTTGCTTAAAATTGTGTTTAATAAATTGTCAAAGAACTCTTACTATTTCATTTGTATCTGTGATTAAAACAATGCAAGTTTTACTTACGTACCTGACTTATTATTTGAATATGAAAGTAATCAATGAAGTGTAAGCTTCACGATAGTGCGCGTGTATTTTATCACTATCACTGTACACCTGTAAGTGCACTCTCGCTTACTCAATGGATTATTCTGTCCATAATCTTACGTCAACAACGAAGTTACAACGACTATCTAGTTCATTAATCAAAGTGCAACATTTCAACCTGGTAAGGATCGCAACGCTGAAAGACGTCCGTGGACGTGGCAGTCGGTTTTTATCTGGCTAGAAATTTTTTTCGCCAGCCGAATAGCCTAGCGCAGGGCGTAGAGTCGAAGCACAGGGCCCGTTCCTGTACGGAGGGCCGAAGTAAAAAAGAGGGGACGTCCACTCGAAAACGCAGAGACCACTCGTGCCTAAAAGCACTTGGTCCGGTATGTGGATCAATTATACCAAAGAAACGTGGTACGAATTAATGCGTGCCGAAGACACCGCGAGTGAAGAAAAGAAAAGAAATACTCGGACTCGAAGAGAGAGTGGGACCATTCGACTCCTTTTTGCCGCGTTCTTTCGTACTTCATTCCCCTCGGATCCAACGGCGCAGAGTAGTAGTGCATCGCTATTCCCGTTTTAACGACTCGCCGAGATAAAATAATTTCATCGACTAACGACCCCTGACATCGTATTCAACGTTCGAGTAACTCGTGTATCTCACGTCTATGTCCGAACTTTCAATTTGCGCCTTATATTTCTCGCTTTTTGCTGCTTATCCCCCCCCCC
>CAJDYZ010012747.1:20515-33064 GCA_903986555.1 Heterotrigona itama
CAGTATTATTAATTAATCGTTTGAACTGAAAACAGTATTCATTAAGGTTTGAAAAAAAAAAAACATTTCTACGCCTGTTTTCAAATTACTTTCAAATTCTCCCACTTTCCCTTTTAATTCTACTAACCTGATTCTGTATTAAAACGGAGCACCATGGGAACCTTCAAATTGCTGGCACAGTTTAAGTAATCTCAAAATACAAACAAACCCGCATCGACGAGAATATTTTCCTATTCGTGAGAAAGTTTATTAATATTTAATATTCTAATGCGAATCGGAGCGATCAGTCTCGTGACAATTCTCTCATCGGTAGTCGATAGCGATTAAATTTCAGAAATGCTTAGTGTATACATGTGTGCGCGCGCGTGTGTATGTCATTCGGGGGGATGATAGGCGTTCGGCTGTTGCCGCCGTCGTTCGGTTACGCTCGGCTTTAGCTACACCGCCCGGACCCGTCAGTCTCGCGCATGACTTCGTGTAGAAAGGAAGTGTTCCTTCGTCTTGTCGCCGCGGAAAAAAAAATCGATCATTTATTTTCATAAACGACTAACGTCAGAACGATCAGTTCACTGTAACGAAGGAACGCTGTAAAGACCGTCGGGCAGTAAACGTAAAAGTAGTGGGTTAAGACGATCGGCCAGTGATAAAACGGTTGGTGTCGAGTCGTCTCGTGATCGATTCTTGTGTGTATCCTGTCAAGGTGTTCTCTCTACCGTTCTCTGGTCAGGATATTATGCTACCGATCGCGCGTGCTGCGAGATCGTTTTGACTCGTGGGGCAGTCGACCACAGCAGATCACTGGCAAAATGTTACCGCAAACCCCTGACATTATTCCCACCACTTTGAACCAGGTAAGCGAAAACGATCCGCCGAGTCAAATATCGCTCCCGGATTATTTCAATCTGTCCCGCGTTGTGACCTTCAACCTGAAAGTCTCGCCTCTTTCAATACGGCCAGGGTGTGTTTGTACCGGCGCGGCGAAATACGAACGTCCCGTTCTTTCCCCATGACACGCGAAAGCGTTTTGTTTATGCTTTTTCCGAGAATTTCGATTCTGTTTCTTGTACGTATGTACTTCTTCTCTCTTTTCTTTTTTTCTTTTCTCTCGCGTTCTTCGTTTCGTAACTTCGTAAATTCGTCTCGTCAGCGTGGCAGAAATTCGTGGAACACATTCAAAGTAGCACGACGGTTTTCGTCGAAAGTTTCCGCGTAGACGTGCGTTTATACATCGTGAATGTCGGACGTAACCAACGTTCGATTATATCGATTTGCTAACGTGACATGTCGAGTGGTGACCGCCAAATAACCGTTTCTATATCCTTCGATTGTGATAATAAATCGCGAATATGCGCGATAACAGTTGTATGAAAAAAAAAAAAAAATTACGATTATTCGAAGTATGTTTTAGAGTATCGATATTTAACCGAAATACAAATTGCTAAAAATTATTATATAATAATTATCGATATTAGTAGAACAAGATTTACACACCGTACAATTTTCTGATTATTTGAAATAAGTGTGTGAATATTCGTTGGAACGTCGATGAATTTGCAATATCGATTAGTCGTAAATGAAAACTGTTAGAAATCGATTACACGTTAGTACTGTTTAGTCCGACGTTCATTCCACGGCCGTGTGAACGTTCACGTTTGCGGTACAAGTTTTCGCGATTATTCGAGGAATTCGATTTTCCTTGGGAGTATCGATTGATTGAACGGGGAATGTTTGAAACGATCGGTATTAGTGGTGCTCGTTATAACAGTACTGTATTAGAGTGTTGGAGCAGCGCGCCACTCCTGTCAAGATGGCGTGGAAAAGACAAATATTTGCGGTCCGCTGATGCCGGTTAAAGAACACCGCCGTTGTGGGAACAGAAAGTTCCTTGCTTATGTCGCGTCACGTTCCGTCAGTGTTTCACGCTCGTTTCCATGGCTCTTCCTGATATAATAAATGTCAATGTTAATTAGCGCCGACCGATAGGTTAGTTCCATCGACAGTGTCACGAGCAATCGATTAATCGAACTCCGTCGGATTATTTCATACGCGTGATTCCGTCGTGCGTCGTTTACATTTACGCGTGCATGTATAACCGACGTATCGTAAACGGGTTTCGAGTTCCTTGCCTCGCGAGTTGTCGTTTTATTTCATAAAATATACTTAGAATTCCGTTTCTTGCGAGTGGTTGCAATTTAAGTAGAGGTTATGTGATACCAGCGGATATTTCATTAAAACGTGCGCCGACCTTGAAAGCTGCAAGCAGGTACATATACATTATATCGCTTAATTTCCGTAGGAAACTATATAGTGACATTGATTTAATAATGATTTTGAGAATACTGATTTCCAGAATTGATTTTCTTTTTAACCTGTTTACGCTCTTTGCTGTCCTCTATCTTTCATACAGGTTCGACCAGTATTTGACGCGCAGTTGAGGTTAGAATCTATTGATTAATTAATTGATTGATTTCGATTATTGGTTTATTGGCGAACAAAATGTTACAAAATTCGATGTGTTTTATATATATGCAATGAGTCTGTATCTGTGTGTATGTGTACATTATCGAGAGAATAAAAGCATTGGTTATAAAAGCAAACAAGCGTTTCAAGACGAGTACACGTTATTTCTTGTGAATAATAGTAAGAAGATGAAAAGGTAGAGAATGACATTGAGCGCACAATGGCTTCGACTTTGTAGCGTGGTATTATAGTGCTAATATGCAACGAAAAAAAAAAAAAAAACTCTTGGTCAAAGAACATTAAACGAGGGAAAAGAAACTTATCTTACTTTCTAATCATAATAAAGTTATTTAAATCTTTTTTTTTTCTCTCTCATTATTATTCGAAATTATTCATTTTTCTTATTATTTCACGATGACCGTGGCACACATTCTATTATATAGAAAGCTCGATTATATATTTATCTAATTCTGATTTTGTCATGAATCTTTTTTTTATTTATTAACTTGTCAGTAGCAATAACTTTCCTTAGGCAAGCAGCGAAACTTCACATATTGAATTTCTTTTTTCCAAGTTTTTATCTTTATTGAGAAAGTTTCAAGTAATTGTGTATCATTGTAGTTGTGTATGATGTAATATAAGACATCGGTAAGCACTATAGAATATATAAGTATTTTTAATTTTATTTTTGTAACATAAAGGGCTCAGCTTGACAATGAGAGAGAGAGTCGCAGCGTTAATTTTATGGCATTTTAGCGGACCATGCTATTGTTTGCTCACCGCTATGTTTTGTTATGCCAAATAATCGACCTCCGGTCTATTAGCGTAATAACCGTATGAACACATTACAATCGTGATACAATTATCGATGTTATCGTTGTAATTTACACTGGCATTAGCACACGCTACGTGTATTTTTCTCTTTTATCAAATGCAAGATAAAACGCATAATGGCTGCGCCTGCTGCACACAATGGAAACATAATTATACCTATCATGTTCGAAGTCGATCGTTTCCAATCGTCGATCAGAAAATTTCTAAATAATGTAGGAAATTTTCATCGAATTCTCTTCGATGGTAGTTGTTCCACCAGTATTATGCGATCATCTCTAGATAATCGTCCTGTAGTATTTTCTAACTAACAACGGCTGCAATTCTTATCGAAACAATCGATTATTCTTAATCAATCGAAAATAATGCAGGCGTGTTCCGGTCTAACCGCAACCGGATATGCTTAATTTCATCAACAGAATCGCTGAGAGCTGTTAGCAAACGTTCATTTCTCAATTCCGCTTGAAATCACTGCAGGCTGCGATCATTGGTTGCATTGATATCTAGATTCGCGAGTCTTAATAAAAATAATGAAATAATAATGTAAGCAACTTTGTAATTCTCTAAAGCAAAGCATTCGAACTTATTCGATTTAAACAGAAACATTCAAAAAGATCGTAAAAATTTTCTCTAAAATTATCGATGTACTTGATCCATTGGTTTTCACTCGATTCAAATTATTCGTTTTTTCAAAAGACGAGGACGATATAATTTTTCTTAAAATTCAGTCAATTATCAAATTCGTTCGAATTTCAAATATTGGCTAGCCTAGCTCGTTTATAGAATTTAGTCGTTAGAATACAGTGAAATTAATTTAAAATAAATTAATCCTTTGATTTATTATTCGGTTTCGCATAGCATCGAAGGAAATAATTCGTTGAAGTTTCTGGATTATCAGAGTATGAGATAAAATGCAGAACAAAGTAATTCTTACGAATCTAGAGTGTTAATTTTTTTCCATAAAATTCTCATCAACTTATTGCCAATGTGTGTGTGTGTGTGTGTGTGTGTGTACTCTGACTAAACAGATTCTCGAATATGAATCCTGTGCCAACGTTTTCGTAAATAAATATTGATTCGTTTGCTCAAGCGGAGCGGAAGTGGTTCCGTTCGCTGATATCATCCGATTTTCTGGGTATTCTGGATGACTGGAAACACACGTACTATCTCTTCTCTTCACGACAGGTTTCACTGTCACGGATTTCGTCGAACTTGAACGGCAGGCTCGCTTCAGGTTTATCTTTCGTGGAAAGGTGCGTGATGTACGTGGCCAGAGAATTCTCGAGGCAGACTCTTATCGATTGTTTCGAAAGTCGATGCCGCGTTGCTCGTTCTGCACGTTCTACGAAAGGAATCCGTACTTTTCGCAATGAAATTGACAGTGCCATTTTATAAAGTTTAATCTGTAAGATAAATACATTTATCCTACGTATTTGAAAATTTTCAGTTCGCTTGGAACTTTCTATATTTGTTTACTAAGAAAAATTCCACTTCATTGTTATTTTAATAAGCTCTTCCTCGGTTAGGAAATAAAAAAAAAAAATCGTAGAAGTAAATTAATTCATCAAACGAAAATTTAGACTTACTGTTCTTAATCACCGTGAAATGAAAATTTATTTTTACACGAATAAATTTTTATATCTAATTTATATATGCTGTATTAACGAAAATTGTGTTGCACGAATAAATTTCATTTCTACTCCATTCCTTCTCGTATTCTAGGAATAAATTTTGTTCTTAACGCAGAAACGTTTATAATAATTAACGAGATTTGAAAGATAATTAACTTGCCCGAAGAGACTGCAGCGTATTATTTAGAATAATACGACAGAACCATAAAGCTACTTTAAACTGTACTGTTCGTTCGTGAAAATGTTAATGATTCAGCAGCTTCGAGAGAGAATGAAACGTAGTTTTTGTCGAGTCATATTCGCCCATTGAATATCGTCTAAACACGTCTTACTCGTGGCCTTTATCTGTCTAGAGAAACATTAAGATGGCCTGTTTCTCAGAAACGCGAATAAGAAGGATATTCGACGATGACACTGCAGTTGAACATGATCGTGATTTTCGTGACAGATATTCGCGTGAAGTAGCGCCTCGAATTAATGTCGATCGCCATGATCGATTCTATAAGCTTCAATTATTAATAATTGGACACGCTTCAACGGTTCTAACTATGAAGCTACAAATCTCGCGCATCACGATTTCATTTGCACACACGTGTGATTATGAATGTGAATTCTTTCCATTGTGATTCATCAAGCTAAATTTCTCGTTGAAAATTCTAGCTTAATGGAACGGAAATTAAATAATTCAGTTTACGATGATGTGATAAATCTGTGACAAATTTGAAAACAATTCCGCTCCGTTAAGAATCGTCGGGATGAATATTTAGCATTGATCGGTCATCATTTTAATTCATTTAACGAAAGTTAAATTTAACAAGAAGCTTTTTAGACTTCAAACAATGACGAACTTGCGTACACTGGAACTTTCCATCGAAACTTTCTCGCGGAACTTGTCAGGAAAACTTTTTATCTTTTCACTAATAATGAAATACTAATAAAATAATTTCGCTAAATTACTTTTTACTTTTTCTTGCACGTTTCGGAATTCGGAAGTGTATCGTATTATTGACAACTACAAAAGAAAGTAACTGCTCGACCGCGAAGACTGATATTTATAAGCAATAATTCTGAATATTAGAAACGATAGGTTTAACTTTCTAACTAATGCAAACTGTCCCGAGTAGTCGAGGAACTTGCTTATTCAGCCATCTTTATTAAGCCAGCGTGAACCTTGAATCTCGAAATTCCATTCAGCGGAACTATCATTACGTCGAGTACAAAACGCTTTGCTTTCATCCTTAATATTTCAATAACCGTTCTAAACGTTTCTTCTTTCTCTTTCTCTTTTATCGACCGTGGAAAACAATGAGAAAATACGTCTTTTCACTGAATCGTCGTCCAGTTTTAGATCAAGCCACGAACAAATTATTTTTGGTCTTGATATTAATTGCTGTCTACGATAACGGCGAAAGGGTTTCGTGAGAGAGATACACATTGACACACATTCGTTACCATTTACGGAAATGTACGCTATAATGTACACTTGGTTGCTCGATGACCGACAGTTATAATAAATAACGTTGAAATCATTCGCAGAAGTTTCTTAATCGTTCCGTGTCTGTTTATTTGCGTATCGATTAAACACAACTACTCAGACCATTTGATACGATATATATATGTATGTATGTATGTATGTATGTGTGTATATAGTGGTTACGTTATTATCAGGTGGTTCTGTAACGTACAATAAAAGATTAATTATAATTGTACGCAAATACGATGGAAATGGAAACGATACGTAATAGAAAACGCCCGAGTAATTTCTTTTGTTCCGTAATTTCGTGTAACCGTGAAGGTTTATCTTGGCAATTATTCTAGTGATAAAAATATGAAAACGCGTGATGAGATAGTTCGGTACATGAGAGATGATTAATTTTATAGTGATATATAAGTAACTAATTTTTTATATTTCTTTTACGAGCACGTTCGTTTTTAGAATATGCGTACATGCAATGAAACTTTTTAGAGCACTTGATGCGTACAATGATACACACATACGGATTTTCAACATTAATCCATTGAAGCGGATTTAAAAAATTCAACTACATACATATTTGTGGATGTAAAGGCTCGAGGTAATTCTTGAGATTTATAAATTTCGAAATACAGTTCACGCGAGTAGTGTCTTGTTTTTTTGACATTAGTTCAAGGCTTGAGGTAATTTCTGTGATCCATGAATTTCGAAATGTAGTTCATCAGGATCTTATTTCTCGAAGAGAAAAGAAATATGATTCACGAGGAAGATTAGCTGGTAATAACCTAAACAGGTGGTAATAATATAATATGATATAATAACCTAAACAGCTGGTAATAATATAAACCCCTGTGCGTGTTGTCGAACTACGATTCCGTTTCCATCATCTTACGGTTCTGTCACGCGTGTTTCATGCAAATACCGTGTAAAACCATCACGCCAGATTTTGCAAGCACGGAAATGACGTGATCGCTGGGCAGAAAAGGAAGATTAAGTTGGAAAGTCGATAGTATGATAAATGGACGAAAGTATTTGCAACGTAAAGAGATTAATGTTGCATGTCCGAGGCACGTTAAAAGGGCCATGAGATCGCTTTAAATGGCAAACGGGGTCAGCTTGGTGATTTTGAGGAAACTCGAACGTAATCGATCGATACTGATACATACACACACACACACACATATTGTTCGAAAATATATAAAATATATTTGTAGAAAGTAAAATTAGGTTACATATATATTATATATTAATTAGGTTACATATATAACCTAATTTTACTTTCTACAAAATCATTATATATATATATATATTCGGACGATGGTTTTGTAGAAAGTAAAATTAAGTGAAAATTAACAATGAGTCTGTGAATGTTGAAATACAATTCTGTTTCAAGCGTCAAACAATTGCTTGTCTTCGTCATCAGTAAATTTCATCATTATTTCAAAGAGGAGTCTTTCTTTTATTTCAAGTTGCTTCACTGTTAACTATTTTATATTATAGAATTCGGAATTTCGTTCAACCTTTTTAGCGACGTAGGGGACGTAACACTGGAAAGTTTCACTTAGAATCGAAAAAATACGTTTGTTTGCCTTAAACGAAGCATAATCGTACGTGAATAGCGAATTGTATCATCCTCATATTAAAGTATTCTATTCGTTCGTTGCAACTGAGCAAACAAGTGTTTCGATTCCACGTTGTTGGAGTGAAAAAAAAAAAAAAAAAAAAAAAGAAAAACGATTGAGAAAAATACATGCTTCCTTACTCGATCTCTTTTCATATACTTCAAACGGGAGAATAATGTTTCTCTCTGTCGGAACTCCGGCGAAACGAAAGGAAAGGAAATTCTCAGTCGTTGGAGGTATTAAAGAAATGCAAAAGAAATTTAATAAGAAAAATTCTATGCGATTGTTTGAACGATGGGAAAGAGCGACGAGAAACAGGGACTTTTAATGATGTAGATTTGCTATTCTTCGAGCGCGTGCTTTCTGTTAACGATCGCGTTACGTGTGTTAACGATACTGCTCTCGACCTCTCGTCACGATATACCGTGACTTCTGTAGTATCGCGCTTTTATGTGCCGGCACTTGCGTTCTTTGACGACGAAAACTTGCTACTAGCCGGCTGCTCCACGGCTGCGTGTGCACACTTTGATTTAAATTCCTCGTTTCTTCGCGTTTGTCCCGGCAGAAATACTTCTAATTGTTGGCTTGTCAACCAGACAAGAGGAATTATGGAATTCCAGATGTTCCGGCCGATTTGTCGAAATAATTCTCGAGAGTATCGTAGGATTTTGGAGCACGTGGAGCATTTTACCAGATCATTTTGAGGCACACGTTTAAACAGATTTAAATTTTATTTATAGAAGTAAATAATATAAATCTTAGAAGTATCATAAAACTTCAGTTTAACCTAAATTTACGTGCATATAGTATTTTGGAGCACGTAGTGTTTTGTCATCATACCGGATTGGCCAAAAAGAAATTACGTTTTTTTTTTCTTTTTCTAATAGATGAGCAAAACTGAGTACGTAAATAATATTTTACCGAGTATTTGGATGTAGAAAACAAACAAAGCAAAATATGTAAAATTTTGTAGGATATTTGTCTTTCGTAAGGAAATTCTATCACTATTCTCGCTCAGATATGAACTTTCTCTGTTTTCGTGGAGTCAGTTTTACATCGCAATTTATTTAAATGAAAATTACCTTTGAACTGTTATAACTTTCTAAAAAGAAATAATATAACAAATTTTAAAGCTACAAGTTTTCACTTGTTCCAGATTCGTTTCTTTCAAGGATGTTTTCACTAGGTGAGAGAGTAAAAGAGTTTCATTCTCCTAGAGAAAATTGTAAAATCGAGATACGAGTCATATTTTGTTCCCGAATTTTACTACGAAATAAATTGCTCGATCATCATTCTGTGACGAACGAAAATCTTCGCGATTCGTGAAATTTCTCCGTGATATTAATTTTGACATGGTAATTCGACGTGTACAAGCACCGACCCACTTTCAGCTCGGTATTAATATTTCGTCCATTCGTCCCGCTTGTCCGAGTAATTTTCGTGAAGAGGCCGATACTCCGGGATTTTTTACGGGACGTAATCCGAAAAAATTGGAAATCCTCACGCGCGTCATGGATTCCTCCTCCACTCTTCTTTTTTCCTCCCCGTCTCGATGCGGGAAGAAATTACGAATGACATTCTTGCGGGAAAACGCGAGAAATAATCCGTGGAATCGTTTGTCACTCACGTTTGCTTTCTAATTCGACCTTACCTTTGTTCGTAAATTGTTTCCCAGTGACGAGTCGACGATCGAATTAACGGTGATAATTAAGAAATTCATTAATTATACATCACGTGATGATCAATTGCATCCTTGATCGTCACAGTTCGAGAAATCGTTTTTAACCGAGCGACAGGTAGAAGATCTATTATCTGTTAGATGGAACATATTAGATCTAATGAAGATAGATTAAAACGAGGAAGCCTAGTAGATTACCGATTATTCAATTAAAAAAATCGATCATCCTCAACAGAAGATGTTCAAATATTCAAATGTTTGAATTAAAATTTTTAGTAGGAAGTTTGTGGACTGTTAAGGATTATTCAATTAAAAATTAGAGAAAGCATGCTCGAGTTATTTTCTTTTTTAGATTTGAATTCTTACTTCTTAGGAAGATGAATAATGAATGAATAGTATATTAATGTCTAGATATCAATAGTTGATCGATAATCATCATCCTTGTAGATAGGTAGAAGTTAGAATTTGATCTCTGACACATTATCTTATTCTACTAATTTTCATTTTAATTTCCGATACATATTTTAGCGAGCAATTCGAGATGCAATAATAATAATTGCCATTTCACTAATTAATGAATTATGTTTTTTATGTTCAGTTTCAATTCAAATTTATCGTTCAATTGATACGTAAAGTACTTGTTTAAAAAATACATATCGCGTATCACGTTTGAAAAATATTATTTTTCTCAAAACGGAGCGAAGTCTCGTCTACAGTTTTATATTTTGTTAATTCATCGCAAGGGTAAATATTCTTTCATAATTACGGTCACGTATTACGATCTTCGTTGTTAAAAAAAAGAAAAAACAAAAACTTCTAAACTTCATTTCGTTTAACTTTATTATCTCTTTACGATCGTAAAATATATTGCCGAGTTAGTCTCTCATGGCATCAAAGGACAAAACGTGCTAGGAAAGTAATTTGCATACGCGATAAGAACGGGAAATTACGTTTCGCGTAAAAGGAATTCCTTCTCGTCGAAAGTTCTGTATGACATTTTCGCTTTGCTCAACGGCAAGTAGCACCGCCACTACGGTACTTCTGCTCTCTCAACAACCACTTTTAACTGACCCATATAACGTCGCCCAAGTCGTAAAATGCTTCTTCTTTTTAACATCCTCCACGGTCTTGCCTCGCCTTAATCACGCATTATCGCCTTTATCACACTCGGTACGCGACGTTTTATTTCGCCACCAGGCGAATCCTTCTCTTTCGGTTGAAGCGGTTATCATTATCCGATCGTTTCATCGAAAGAATCTCATTACCTTCTCATTAACGGAGAATATTACATTGCAAAGAGAGAGAGAGAGAGAGAGAGAGAGAGAGATGGTCTAGCGACGTTTCAAGCGAAAACCAACCGAGATCCAACTTATCAAAAGCAAAGTTCACGAAAGGTCCTGACGAGATTTCGCTAACGATAGCTGAACATAATTAAGGACGGTGTGCTCTGCAATAGTTTTCTATCTATTTCTACCGCGACGATTAATAATCTTACATTAATGCAGTTGATGTCAATTTAACTCTGGACGAGTGATCTCTAGAAAAAGAATAATAAGTATAAATTAATTTCATTATTAATTGATTTGAAATTATCGAATTAATTAGTAGACATGTTAAATTAGATTGAAAGATAGATGAATTAGGAAGAAGATGTCACAGAAGACATAATTCTATTTCATTTTATTATATTTTTGAACTACCTAAGTTCCAGTCGTCTTTCCGTTTCATTGGAAATAAAATTCATGGTAAAAGAGCTGCGCTTGATGATTCAAGAACGGAGAATATATTTCGCAGGGATTTTTGTGAAACAGTATAACCTCGGAAAGGAAAAACGCGGGTGGATTTCTAATCTAACGTGACATTGACCAGGGTGGAAAGGACCACCTCAGGTTGGGGTGGTCGGAGAAGCTTGGAATCGATCGGTCTCGAGGCAACCCCTATATGCCATCGCTATAGACATCTTCCAAACGCACCCTCCGTTCACCCTCTTTTTTTAATTTCCAATCATATTTCATACTTTCTGGGAAGCACACTGAACCGGCAAATATGCACGCGTTGCTGCACAATAACGCGCACGAGTGTATTAAATTTGAACAGAAACAGAGATTTTGCCTAAGCAAAAACATTCTTCGCTCTGCCGTGGAAAATAGGAAATAACGGTGCTACGTAAATTTTAACGATAATTTCGAGCGTGTGTAAAATTTCAAAGTATTCAAAAAGTCAAATACAATTGAGAACAAAGTTTTAATTGTACTTTGCACTATTCAAAACACGCTACTGTATCATTTTTAATAAATGCTTCATACGCGAATGTACGCACTTAATGCTCGAACGATCCCTTTTCAAAATTTACTTTAAAATCGTACATTCGTTGTTATTTCTTTCGCTTAATCTGACTTTTTGTAAATCCTTATATTATCTGATTATTCAATTTCTCGTTTTCTGTTTTTCTCTTAGCTTCATTTTTTTTACCAAGAAAAATTCTCTGCATACCTTATGTACCGCGAGGGATCACCGTGAAAAATTCTTTGCATACCTTATGTACCGCGAGGGGTTATTTGACCGCCCCTTAAGATAGGTATATGTAAAATGCCGGTACGTTTAGTATCAATGACCCATTCAGTCAACGTTTGTGTTACATTATACAATCGTTTATTAAATCTTTGTCATATCTTCAGTAGAAAATTCCGTTGGAATTAACAATTTAGAATTAAAGATATCCCAATATAATCTCACGCATGAAGAATAATTCACACGTGCCTCCAAATTTTTCCACTGTGCTTAAGTCTTTCTTAAATCCACCTTTCAACCGTGAATTACAACAGATATCTACAAAAAAAAAAAAAAAAAAAA